>JAECUM010015150.1:0-86796 GCA_016617855.1 Megalonaias nervosa | reverse complement strand
GTTTCAAATATTTGGCATTACTGGTACGTAACATTGTAAGTTATGTTGCAAGTAACCATCCTAACATTTAACTCTATAACTTTCCGTTACAAATAAATGGAATATAGCGAAGACAAAAAAGCGGGACGAAAACAATGTTTGTGTCTGTTAAGCTAACAACACGAAGGACAAAAGATGCACTTTATGTTGAACTTTGAAGACATCTTAGAAAACATTAACAGGACTTCAAAAAATGCGAAAGTATGACGTTTAAAGCAAGAGGATGAGTCAACAAAGTCTCAAGATGATGAAATCACACTATGTAAAAGAAAGGAAACAAACTAAAACAATACAATATAGTATTTGATAGGTGGTGGCGTGAACGCTTTATTCATCTTGTTCGTTCGGACAAAAGTACTTTACAGATTCTTCGGCTCTATGGTGCAAAAGTTGTCAGATATAACAGTTTATAATCAAAAGCAGGCACTTCAACACTATTCAAACCGAAAACCGGGCCAGGGAGGAAATCAACAGGGACAACAGAGGGAGCGAACATCACAGACCCGACCGTCACCTAGTTCTTCATCCTTTTAGACCCAGCCATCCAGATCTCCACCTCCAAAACCGAAAGCCTTTTCAGCATCAACGACTACAATGGAGTATCAATTTACCTTGCCAGTCCGCCAAAATGTTCATAGCGAGTTCAAGTCCTGAGGGGGATCACAAGCTATCTTGTGATCTAGTAGCATTAGCAACATATTTACTGGAAAATGTTATTGACAATATTTCTAAATCTTTCCTACCTGAATATAATATTCTTTCAGATAGAGAGTTAAAGAAAGGCCTGAACTACAACACATAAGGATATATTCATGAAATTACAATTTTCGATTACGATAATCAGGTCAAAGTTATAACATATTGCAGGCGATCTGTGTGAAGAACGAACATCCTGACAAACTAGAATATAACATATTGCTAGAAAAGGACAACATAACAAAATGTCTTCTTGTAAAGTTAGGCATACTTATTAATTATCAGATTTTCTACTATTCTTTCAGTACATTTTTTAAAAAAAAATTTAAATAAAGCTTTTGTTATGTATTTGCACCTGTTACATTTATATCGTACATGTATAATAATCATATAAGAATAAAACCAGTATTTTATATCTACAATAATAATTTCATTATGTTTAAGAAAACAGATATTGAAGTTAAATAAATAAATAAACACTGTATACCAAATTGCCTGAATGAACGAAGGAAATGTTTTACGTTTTTTTAGGCCGCGTTAACATGTCTCCTCAGTTGGACGGATAAAACATTTCAAAAGGGTATCATTGATAAACCAGTAAATTTAAATTATAACAGATCCAAACAAAATGATCATTTATCATAATCTCTTAAAAAGAAGAAAATAATAATGGCACATCGAAATAACCAACAACATGTACGTTGACGGGATATATTTGCATCCGCTTTGACCTTTGTTCGCTAATTAGTGTGACCCGTTTTATATATGAATAGGATTAGGGACAATCCAGAATTTAAAAATAGGGTGATGTTTTGTCAACTTGACACCAGTTACAAGTGAATGCTCAATTTTGAAAATTGTAATAAAATCAGCAATAATGAAACATGATGCAGGATTCCAGTATTCCAAATTTAATATTTCAAAGAAAAACAAATCAAGGTAATAAAAGTACAAAAATAAACAATATATACAATTTGAACATAAGCATACATTTAGCATAAAATTGTATTCATAATTTTCACAAGCACAACAAATACAATCATTATTTAAACACTCTGGTGTATTTATATATGAAATATGATTATAACTACTGCATTATTTCCAACGCAGACATTTTCCACGTTAGTGTTTGGTTTTAGATTTTTTAAAATCGCACTTGAATCCTTTCATAATAACGACAGTCTGCATCGCATGCGCCACAAGCAAAACTGCTAACCATTTTTGCTGATAAATATTTTATGATTTTCTGCTTAATTTTTTAAATTCCTCTGCAATATAATACGAGAGTAATAAAACGTGGTCTCATCTTTGTGAGCAAAGATGGTGAATAGCAACGCGTAACTACGCGGTGAAATCGATACCTAGTTTTGATTGGTCAATGTACCCAGTTTGATTGACAGGTCGGAACTGTCCATTGTATTCTCGGAAATAGATGTATACCTTGTACAAAAAATTCTAAAACGTTTAGTTAGGAACTTTACAACTAATGAGAGTGACCCTAATTAAAATATGTGGCTTACACACATTTGGCTATAGGGAACAGTCGTAATAGAATACCGGGCAGAATATGGTTTTCCAAATGTTCCAGTTGAGTTTAGGGTCCTCCAGCCGGATGTTTCCTTCTTTGCATCTCCCAGACGTTTTTATTCCTGCAGTGTGAGATGCCCATAAAGAAAAGTCCAAGACCAGTGCTATGATGCACGCTGGATGTCGTCAGGTGGGTGGCCATTCCTCACATGAGACGATTAAAGTAACTTTCAATCCCCGAATGAGCACTCCGTGAATGACTAGTATGCGCAGCTTGCTGGGTGATGGCTTAGTTCCAACCCAGCAAGAAAAAATTAATTAAAATTTAATTAAGCAGCGTGCGTTACATGCGTAAAAGCTTACGGGAGTGTGGCTCTCTTTCCCTCTCATAAGATAAATTAATAAACCAACAGTGCTGGTATTAACGACTCGCATACAGTCTAATTTCGGTCGGTCGATCAGTCGTGTCGTGGTCTTCGGATAGGAGATTACCACGCAACAAGTAGCAGAAACTCATTTCGAGATGGAATCGATGATCCCCGTGAAGCCCCGAATGCAATTAAAGGCCTAGATCTTAACGCTGCATCAGGGAGGAGCCACCGTATCCAAGCAAAAAAGACAACTCTTTAACGTATCTGAGAAGATAAATATTCTTCTCTTCATTTGGGACAAATAGCCAAAATATGCTCCCCCAGAAGACTTCGAGAGGACAAGTATCGGCATTTAGTGTGCATACAATGTAGATTTAGCCCCGGAATGACCAATCCGTCGAGACCCAATATGAAGACAGGGCACAACTTCCAACATCACCCACACCACCAACTCCACCTCCAGCTACTCGGTCGGAAACTAGAAAGCAACCTGCAGCGACACACCATTTAATCGCATCTAAACAGGGCTCAAGATTGGAAGGGTAGAAGAGAAAGAGGAGGAAATAATGTAGCAAATGTATCCAGGGAGACCCCAAACTAAGGAAGCGGAGAAGCCAACACCTCCTCCGAAGAAAAAAACCGGGAAAGCAGACAGTTAAAGATCAAGACGTGGTAGCATGTAAACTTCCCCCATTTCTCCCAACACCAACCATAGAAACGGTGAAATGGTTTTTAACAGCACCAGCTGCATCACCACGGCAAAACGAAAGATTAAAAGATGATGCGGATATTTATCTCCTAAAGCAGGCAAACCTCCTGGGAATGCATGATTTAATGGGGGACCAAGAAAGGGCAGCGCAGTTTACTGAGGATTTACAGAAGACCCTAAAAGAGACTGCAATGTGATGGACAACCATCCAGGAACCTAAGAGATGGCGCGAAAACGGCACACCTCCTGGGAATACATGATGGAATGGGGGACTAAGACAGGCAGCGTGGTATATTGCGGATTAAGTTGCTCTTTTCGGAACCTAAAAGTAAACAATGTACACAATCTTTTTAAACTATGCGTTGCATATGAACATTTTTAAAAAATGTAAGGATTGATTCTAATTACAGGTGTGGCTTACACAAAAGTGGGGTGTTAGGGATAGCCCAAATTAGATAACTGGGCAGAATTTGATAGCATATTCATAGCGTTTCAGCAAGGTTACGCTGATGCTCGGGACTCTAGCAGTCCTTTTCCTCCGTTTTCGCTTACAGACACATTGGTTAAAAAGCCTGCGGTTCAGACAGTAACGCGTTGAATGGTGGCTCCAGATTCCCACTCGACGAACACCCTAAGGCGACGAAAATCAACAAAGAACAATGTGCTGTACTCACAACTTTTCAACCCCTTAATGCGTGCTTGCACTCAAAATTGGGGCAAAACCTCCTCGTGAGTAAAGAGACTATATTTCCAACTCGACGAGTCGACGTAACTGGCCGAATGGCCGAAAACGTCGCAAATACGAGATCAGTAAGTCAGTCTGGTCAAATAAAAACTATAAATCAAATATCAGTGCATATGCTTATTTAATTAGGATATCCATAATAAGACAATGCTTGTACTATGCCATATCTATAATAATCCCCGTCAAACCGCTCTACAACTAACCTTACTTTCATCCACAAGTACAGAGTTTGTATTCAAAATTCTTAAAAACGTTTAGACAAGGTTTATGATATATTCGGCAAATAAAATCAAAATCTCAACCTTGAAGCAACTGGAGCCCTCCATGGATGTCGATGCTCCGGTTTCCTCCTTTTCCATGTCCGGATATGTGTAAATAATAAGTGTACGGTGTACAACAGTGAGGCGTCGAATGGGTTATTTGCACCCATTTGACGAGTAATTAAGGAGTACGCGGTGTATAAGTTAACCGGTCGTACACAACCTAAACCAAAATCAGTCAGCCAGTCAGTTCTTCCCATCATTCGTTCATATTTCCCACTCATACACCAGCCGTCAATCTATCAACATCGTGTCGTGCCTGCTATGGTAGTAAGACGGGAAGGGCCACCTGTGTGGGGAGGGTTTTTTGCAGCTACGTGCAGCTAATGGCCAGCCTTCTACTTGAACACAAGGAAGTAAGAAACGTATCTTCAAATACGTGGCAGTACTTCATAGAAGACAGCCAACCTACCCCCCTTACCGTCACCGTGGTCGAGGAGTATTAACGACAGGACCAATATGGGGAACCATGGTAAAGTACTCCGACGCAGCGGTCGCCAGTATATGAATGTAGCATGCCAGGACAGAAGACCGATATAAAGGTGAAAAGAAGTTTCCATTAATTGGATCACAAAGGGCGACCGGAATGGAATCAGCCTGCCGAGGATTTGTTTAGAGAAGAAAGTGAGATGGACTTTTCCAGTGGCGGACTGGCAAATTTGACTGATAGTATGGGGTTTTATTTTTTTTATTTTTTTTTATTTTTTTTTTTTTTCATTTTTTTTATTTTATTTTTTTTTTTTTTTTCATTTGAAAATCCCTTTGATAATGTGCTCTTGGAAATACAAATTTGATCCATTTTGAGCCACCGTCTAAACTATAACCGTACATTAATGAAATATTATTTGTGATACTAAATTAAAAGGAGCATCTTTTACACACGGATTGATTAAACGTTTTGCAAAACTGATGTACACTAAGAACATAACATTCAAATTCGAATGTTAATAACAATGAAATTTTAATTTGTACGATTGTATCGGTTGTGAGGGTTCTCCCGATATAGCTACACTGGGCAAAATTTGATCAATAGTATCTCTGTGGTGTTCTTCAGAAAGTTTCCGCTGGCGCTTAGAGACTCCGGCTGGACTTGTCCTTTCCCGCGTCCAGATATGTTAATTAAGAAGCACGCAGTGCATGCGCTAAAGTGTCAAGTTGGTACTTCCTACTCATTCGACGAGTAATTAAGCAGTGTTCGGTGCGCACATTAATTATACCTCTGAATAGCGTGCCTTGCACGCATTCAAGGTATTGACATACATGGCCGGATGGCCTATAAACGTCTTTAATCTGAATTTGATCGATCAGTCGTGTCATTCATCATCGACGGTGAGCAGAGCAGAAAAGAGAACAATGAAGATAGCACTGTAATATGGTCATCAGTTTCATGGAACGTGTACAGCACTCCTGGATCGGGTATAGGAATCTTTGAGACTCTCTATACAATTTGACAGAGTGGTCGTGCATGAGGAAGGGGAGAAAATAATGAGGTTGCGGGCGCAAGAGAGATTAATCAAAGAGAAGGAGAGGAGAGGAAGGGAAAAGCAGAGACGGAGAGGGAATTCTCGCACCTCAATGCCAACTGGATAAAAATCCAGCAAAACGTTCCGCCGATTTGGCCTTACCGATTGGATACCGGAGGAAAAGGAAGACTGGGAAAAGGAGGCCAGCGAGCCAACTTTTATGCACGTGGTCTCCAAAAGAACAGTATGGGTGAAAATATGTGCGGTGTATGGTGCCTGAAATGGGAGATGAAGTGATCACTAAGCGAGCCTGGTGACGGAAAACCTCAACGGCCCTATTCAGGGCCTCCCATATCATTAAAAACGATAGCCACTAATCTTACTTGCCCATATCTTTGTGCTTTATATTTGTGTATGTGTGTGTTTGATTGTGGATGTCTGTGTTTGATTGTGTATGTGTGTGTTTGATTGTGTATGTGTGTGTTTGATTGTGGATATCTGTGTTTGATTGTGTATGTGTGTGTTTGATTGTGGATGTCTGTGTTTGATTGTGTATGTGTGTGTTTGAGTGTGTATGTGTGTGTTTGATTGTGGATGTCTGTGTTTGATTGTGTATGTGTGTGTTTGATTGTGGATGTCTGTGTTTGATTGTGAATGTGTGTGTTTGATTGTGGATGTCTGTGTTTGCTTGTGGATGTCTGTGTTTGATTGTGTATGTGTGTGTTTGATTGTGTATGTGTGTGTGTTTGATTGTGTATGTTTGTGTTTGATTGTGTATGTGTGTGATTGTGTATGTGTGTGTTTGATTGTGTTGATTGTGTATGTGTGTGTTTGATTGTGGATGTCTGTGTTGTTGAAAACTACAACTTAAAACGCCGTTTTGCTTTTATTAGTTTCAACCTAGATTACCAATGTGGTGGGAAAATACTGTAACCTAGGTTACCACTGTGGCGGGAGATAAGTGTAACCTAAGTTACCACTGTGGTGGGAAATAATTGCAAGTAACTTTGAAAGTATTTCCTGATAGTTAGAAGCTACATAGTTACCAAAATATCGGCATCTGCACAATTAAAAATATTGACGTTCAAGTTATCCAAAATATTGCTTTTTCCCTAGCTTTACACCTAAGTAAGTTCTAAATGTCTAAACAATTATAAATGTTATTATTACCTGTCAGTCCATTATTATTATTATTATTATTATTATTATTATTATTATTTAGGAACAATGGTTGTATGTTTGTGTATGTGTGTGTTATTTAAGAGCAAGTTTGCTTGAATATTCTTGGAAATTTCATTACCTAAAAGAGATAGTGGACTTAAAAATTCACTAATGATAATTATATGGTGGTTTGAAGTGTCGAACTTGACGGCATTGAGCAGTCAGATTGTACCGTCAGTCACCTCTGTACCGTCAGTCACCTCTGTAAAACCTTTGGTTTTAACCACGTGTCAGTACTTCAACAATCAGATTTTTCAGACTGAATCCACCAACGAATCAGGTGTGGCTAACTGGTAAACCTCTATCTGCCACAGTTTCTTACACTGTAAACTGTATATGGAAAATGTTTCACGTATTTCAGGATATAAAATATTTATACATGCGATTTCTTACTGTGTACACAATCTCAAACACAACAACAGTTCAACAATGGATAAACTGAGACAGACCAATAACAGGGTATAATGGTACTACACGAAATACGGTATCTAAGGAGGTACAAACGCCACACGTTCTAATACTGCTCAAGCTAAACATTTAACATCAATATCTTAAAAGAAACAACTCTGATCACATAGAGACTTCACATGCAGTAGTAAATATCCACACTGACTCAACCCCATTATGATGCACGGCTAGTTAGCCCCGAGTCTATGAAAATATATAATGTTTATCCATGGGTTATTCAGCACCACTACATAACATGTACAATGCCTTAGACTAACTCTGGTCGAAATAAACATAAATTACGCCAAAAACACCATTATGCATGGCGACTGTATAAATGAGAAAAATTAACATCGCTAACTTTCTCGACAATCAAGTCTTTAATGACATTTTGGTCAGTTATAATTTCATTAGACCCAAACGTTGTGGTATATTACTGTATTGGTAAAGTTTTATTATTCTAATTTATTAGGGTTTAACGGCAAGTCGGCAGAATAATGGTTTTCGTGTGCCATCTAAAAACCAAAGTTCTAAAAGTTATATAACAACATGTATGTTTCTGAGTGTATGTGTGTGTTGATTAGAGTCATATTTGTTAAGGAAATTATTATTTGAATCTTTTGGTTCTTAATAAAACTTTTTCAAGTATCTTCTCGTTGGTAATAGGATATATCAATGAATTTTCCATAAAGTAGTACTTATGTTTCCAATAATCGCTGTGCTTAGAACAATCTAAAAGAAATTTCTGCGCAGTTTTCGGTACACCACAGAAACAATTGTAATTAGGTGGTTAATTTTTTTCAAAGATGTACGATTTCTCAAATTACATTGGAAACAAAGCCGCATTCGTAAGATCATAACTAATTGGTCCTATATGGAATGTCTGATATATGTTCTTTTCATTATCTTTTTTATTTTGAATCAGAAAATAAGAGATAATGAATTATGACAGAGTAAAGAAGACGATCTAACAATCACTAGCATGCAAGCGGATTAAGTTAAAATTGGCTACATTATAGCAACTTTCCTTACTGTATTCTCTGTATTATGATATTCTTGAAGATAACACGTAAATGTCACAAAGGAAAAGTGTGACCGTTTTGAATAAATGTGCATTTTCAGCACAAAAAAGACAGCTGGCAAATTTTCAAACAGATGTATTCTAGAAAATTAAAATTAGACTATGTTATGTGCAGCAAATTATGGGTTGTTTTTGTAGGGGTTTGTAGCCGTCGATGCATAAGAGAAATTGCATGATTCTAGAATATAGCTGTGGTTTCAGGTAGAAAGAAAGCCTACCTGCGACTGTATCGAGCTTCCTCTGCTGTAATGTAGAACAATCTGGATAGAATGATAAGTTCGTGATTACCATTCTTTCACTGCTTATAACTTGAAAACTTTTACCATTGTTAATAATAGGATATCCTCTTTATTTGTATCATATCCATTGCTAAACTTCAGTGTCATCTTTATTTGTATCATATCCATTGCTAAACTTCAGTGTCATCTTTATTTGTATCATATCCATTGCTAAACTTCAGTGTCATCTTTATTGCTACTAGACCTAGTTTCCTTTATCCTGGACTTCTTTTTTTATTATTTGACAATCTATCGAACTTCGGAAACATTTAAGCCTGTTTACATTACAAAGTGTAATGATGTACAATTTCTAACATTACGAAGTGTAATGATGTACAATTTCTAACATTACGAAGTGTACTGATGTACAACTTTAACATTACGAAGCGTTCTGATATAGAACTTCTAACATTATGAAGTGTAGTGATATTCAACTTTCCAAATACTTTGGAGTTTTCTTCAACATTTCGAGTAATAACTTCACTCCAGACTTTAAACTCTTACTCGAAATCGACAAAATGCAGTATTTGGCTATATACTTGCCATATATATATATATATATATATATATATATATATATATATATATATATATATATATATATATATATATATATATATATATATATATATGTGTGTGTGTGTGTGTGTGTGTATGTGCGCTCGCGTTTTTTTTTGTGTGTGTGTGTGTGTGTGTGTGTGTGTGTGTGTGTGTGTGTGTGTGTGTGTGTGTGTGTGTGTGTGTGTGTGTGTGTGTGTGTGTACAGCAACGAACGAAACAGCCAGCGAGATCCTTGGTAGACACCGCCCGGTCAAGAAGCCCGGGTCACAGCTGAGGTCCTGAACCTGTGTGACAAGAGGAGGGAGCTGAAGAAGAAGAACGATACAGAAGAGGCAGAGCAGTACAAGGCAGTCAACCGGGAGGTTAAAAAAAGCATGAAAAAAGCAAAAGAGAACTGGATAGAAGAACAGTCCAAAGACATTGAGGGAAACTTGAAAAGGAACGACAGCAAGAGAGCGTACTAACCGGTCCAAGATCTAACAAGCACAAAACAACGGCGAGTTACCTCCTTACAGGACAAAGCCGGAAACTGCCTCACAGAAGAAAAAGACATTCTGAAAAGATGGACAAAGCACTGCGCAGAACTTTAGAACTACCGAGCCACAGTAGATCCAGAGGTACTGAATGTCCCTCAAGCAACTAACAACGACAACCACCCTATCCTACGTGAAGAAGTAGAAGCAGCAGTGAGATCGCTGTAAAAGAGAAAGTCAGAATTGTGCAGACAACAGCAGCGCTGACAAAACTGAAGCCCATCTGGAACGACAAGAACATCGCACTCAGTTCAAAGGTCAGACTGATGCACTCATTGGTGATCTCCATATTTCTCTACGCCCGTGAATCATGGACCATAACAGCTGACTTTGAGAAAAGGATACAGGCCACAGAGATGAGATGCTTCCGAAAAATCCTCGGCGTCTCATACAAAGACCGTGTCACCAATGAAGAAATAAGGCAAAGGATCAGACAAGCCATTGGGCCTCACGAAGACCTCCTGCCTGACCACAGTGAAAATACGTAAACTGCAGTGGTATGGGCATGTCTCACGATCATCAGGACTTGCCAAGACAATCCTGCAAGGTACTGTTCAAGGAAGAAGAGAGGCAGGCAGAGAAAGAGGTGGGAAGACAAGATTCGAGAGTGGACAGACTTGACATTGAGCGACTCACTGAGAAAGACGGAAAATCGAGAGGAATGGAGGAAGTTGGTTGTTCGGTCTTGTGCGGTGCCCCAACGGTCTACCAGACTACGGGACTGATGATGATGATGATATATATATATATATATATATATATATATATATATATTACGGGACCATATTTTGTACCCTACGGAGAAATGGGGTTTGTACCCTACGGACAATGGGAATTAGCATTACGGGACCCTACTTTGTACCCTACGGACAAATGGGGTTTGTACTCCATATACTAATACAAGCCCGAGATTTATATATAAAGCATTACCTAGACCTGAAATTATGTTGGCGGTGTTCATAAATTTGCATAATTATAATGATGCTATAAATAGCTATAACGGAGGCAAAGACTAACGCCAAAATGGATGTGACTAAAAGTAACGCTAAAATTACGAAATTGTCCTAGAATTCAACGGAGACTAAACATATCCCGGAACATTAGATTCCATAGGTTCAGACTAAAAGTAGTACTAAAATTACGACAATGTCTCGGCAAGATTTATAGCCTCACGTAGACTTCTATGTTAAATTTGGTCGTTTTCACTATAGCCTCAAGATTTATAGCCTCACGGGACCCTACTTTGTACCCTACGGACAAGGGGAATTGAACATGGGGAAATATTGGACCTGTCTAGCGACGAAAAAATATTGGGCCTGTCTAGCGACAAACATATTGGGCCTGTATAGCAACAAGAGGAATGAAACAGGTAGGGTCTATTTTTAGCTACAATTTTTCGTCCATTTCTGTTTAAAACCCCTTGTATCTATTTATAGCTACAACCTGTGGAAAACCCAAGCCTATATTTATAGCCTCAAATTTTCTAGCTTCAGTGACGTCACTGAACTGGCTGACCTGAATACTCGATACTGTGTGACGTCACTGAACTGGCTGACCTGAATACGCGATACTGTATGCAGGCAGGTGAAATGAATTGGATAGGGATGAAGGGAGTTTTATAGGAACAAAGACCAATACACACACAAAAGAAAGGGAGAAAGAAAAAAATCCCAATATCTCCTATCCACACCAACGATCGCGAATGCATAAAACATACCCATATCTACTATCCACATTAACGAATGCGAATGCATTAAACACACCATGCTTACTATTCACACCAACGAATGCGAATGCATAAAACAGACACACAGACTATCCACACCAACGAATGAGTATAATATTTATTTTTATTCTGATTCTGATTGAAGATTATAATATTTATTTTTATTTTTATTCTGATTCTGATTCAAAAATATTTTATTTTTATTTTGATTCTGATTCAGAAATATTTTTGTTTTAATTTTTATTCTGATTTTGATTCAAGATTATAATTTTTCTGATTCTGATTCAGAAATATTTTTATCTTTATTTTTATTATGATTCTGAATCAAGATTATAATATTTATTTTTTATTTCTGATTTTGATTCAGAACTATCTTTATTTTTATTCTGATTCTGATTCAAGATTATAATATTTATATTTTTTATTTCTGATTCAGAACTATCTTTATTTTTATTTTGATTCTGATTCAAGATTATAGTATTTATATTTTTTATTTCTGATTCACGCATAAAACAGACACATATACTATTCACACCAACGAATGCGAATGCATAAAACACACCCATATCTACCATCCACACCAACGAACGAGAATGCATAAAACATACCCATAGACTATCCACACCAACGAATGCGAATGCATAAAACAGACCCATACCTACTATCCACACAGACGGGAAGAGAAGAAAAGCACAGACCATATCTACTATTCACACCAACGTACGCGAACGCATACAAAACACAGACCATATCTACTATTCACACCAACGTACGCGAACGCATACAAAACACACACAATATCTAATATCCTCTCAAACGCTAGGCGAACGCATAAAACACCACCATATCTACTATCCACACAAACGCTAGGCGAACGCATAAAAGACGGTAAGAGAAGAAAAGCACAGACCATATCTACTATCCACACCAACGTACGCGACCGCATACAAAACACACACCATATCTACTATCCACATCAACGAATGCGAATGCATAAAACACACTATACTATCCACACCAACGTACGCGAATGCATAAAACAGACACATACCTATTATCCACACAGACGGGAAGAGAAGAAAAGCACAGACCATATCTACTATCCACACCAACGTACGCGAACGCAAACAAAACACACACCATATCTACTATAAACACCAACGAATTCGAATGCATAAAACATGATTTCTACCAAATCATTGACAGGAGCAAATCCAGACGTAGGCCTTGGCCGTGGCAAAGGCTTAAGGCAGTTAAAGCCGATTGCTTCTCGTTCCTGAGTTTATTTTTTGAAAAAAACAATCACCCAAAGGCCCTTTTCAGGGCCCCTCACTTCTTTCGAAAAGAGATAATATTCACTTTGCCAAAATCAATTAAAACTCAAAATCCCTTTTATTTTTTTTAATCCTATGATGTACGTGTGTGAGTGCACGAGTGTAGGTCCTTATTATTCTAAACAATCAAAACCAAAAGACACTTACGTTTTTTTAGTCTGGTCTATTTTGGTACAAAGTTTTACAATTCAAAGTCACAACACAACACAACACAACACTTTTTTCTGTCTCTTTTTTCTTCACTCTCTCTGTTTTTTGAATTTCGTCACTGTCAGTTTTTTCCTCCTCTTCTTCCTCACTTTTTTCTCGTCTTCTTTTCTTTTCTCTCTTCTCTTTCTGAACGTATCGGGGTTCTTCTTTTGCCGAGGGTACCTCTTTTTCTTCTTCCTCCTCCTCCTGCTCCTGTTCTTTCTTAGGGCAGTCTGAAGACCAATGTCCTTTCTCTTGACAATGATAACAGGTATCCTGACTTTTGTCTCTTTTGACACTGGTCTTGCTTTCTTGACGGTCTGGACATTCTGTAGCCCAATGCCCTTTCTTCTGACAGATATAGCAAGTATCTTGACTTTTATCTCGAAAGGAGGGAGAGTAGTCCGTCGGCTTGTCTGAAGTAAACTTTCTTATCACATCTCGCAAAGCTCTAATCAGAAGTTCGATCTGTGTGGGTTCTTCCATCGTGCTGATCGGCTTGAGAGTGAAATGAATACTGAGAGGGAAGTCACCAGCCCTTTATATATACACTGAGCCTGACATGGATATATAGGGGTCCATGGCGTTTCAAATGTAGTCATTTGACATTTTGCAGTCAAGATGAAACGATCGCATCATTTCGTAAAGAAAGGAGAAGAAAGTAAGAGGCAGAAACGTGATTTATCGCCTCGCACAGTAGCTGAAGTCTTGGCTCAAATTCATGCCAGCGATTTTGAAGATGAGATGAGTGAGCCAGAATCTAGGCCCAGAGTCTACACCAAGTCAAAGTCCATCACCACCAGTAACCCTGAAAATTACTACCACATTCGAGAGACAGACAAACGCTCCTCTAGAAAATTTAGAACCACAGCCTACAAGTCCGACGTACCGCTGGAGAAAGCAGAGGGGTTCATCACCGATGTGTGGGATTCTTTGTAAACCACACTGAAACGGCAATGTGAAGCCAAAGAAGACGATCGCTTGAGACTTTCCGTTCATCACGACAGTTTGAAGTCACTAGTTTGGATTGAGTTTAGCAGCCCGGCAGAATTGACACCTTCCAAAGTCATGGACAAGGTTCAACACGTGCAACAATCCAACGACAAGTTTCACATCACCTACTGGAAAGCGACACTGTTCATGACCCACGTTTCTCTTCCCCAAGGGACAGGACGCAAAAAGGTGTTATTGGTGGACGACCTTTGCATCACCAAAACGTGCCTCTTCCGAATTAACAACCCTCAAGACCAGATGTGTTTAGCCCGTGCCATCGTGGTGGGCCAAATATATGCCGACAAGAACGACAAGGCAGAATGGAAAAGAGCCTGGCAAATTATTCAGAAATCGAGCCGAGCCAAACAACGAAGAGAAGCAGAACTCCTGTTACAGCAAGCGGGGATATCCAAAGACAGGCCCTGCGGTATTCCTGAAATGCAAAAATTGCAAGACGTCTTGGCTCCAAGCTACACCTTGAAAGTGCACCCTCAAGAAGTGCGCGGACCTCTGTTGTTTCGAGGCAAAGATTTCAAAGACGGAAAATACATTCACGTCTATCATCACAATGAACATTTCGATGCCATCACCAGTATCACTGCATTCCTGGGATACAGTTATTACTGTGAGAAATGTGACTATGGCTATAACAATCGAGAGCAACACAAGCATTGTGGATCGAAATGCTCAGGATGTTTAGCCTCTAAACCCTGTCTTGACGAAGGACAAGAACGAGTGCATTGCCCAGCTTGTCAGCTCACTTTTGTCAGTCCAACCTGTTACCAACAACATCTGAAAACGCAACGTTCACAGCAGAAAAGTACTTGCCAACTCCTGAGATTGTGTCCTACTTGTGGACAAGGCATACGTACCAACAATGCCAAGGCTCACGTCTGTTCAGGAAAGAAACGATGTCCCATTTGTCGCCAAATCGTGGACTTGGAACACCAATGCTACATTCAAAAATACCAACCCCAACAGGAAGAACATGACCACAAGAGGAAAGGGAATTTCATCTTTTTTTTATTTCGAATTCATGCAAGAGACTGGCATTCACATTCCTAATTTCTGCGTGGCTCATCGAGCGTGCGAGAAGTGCATCCAAGAACCTATCTTTAGTCATTGCCCTCACTGTAGCAAGATTCCTGGAGGACGTGAAAAAATCTTTCGGTGACCAAACACTCTGACCGATTTCGCCCAATGGATCTTAGACCCTATCGACGAAACGTGGAGCAAAGAAGACATCGAACGTTACGGAGATTGTCATCGCTATGCCACGGTGATGGCTCACAATTTCTCGGGATACGATGGACAATTTCTTCTCAGATACTATACGGAACAAGGCACCGAACGTCCTAAAGTGACTTTGAACGGAGCTAAACTCATTTCCATGCAAGTGGGACAAGTGCAGTTTAAAGATTCGATGAGTTACTTGGCCATGCCTTTGAGTCGCATGCCTAAAACGTTTGGAATGACAGAAATGACCAAAGGCTATTTTCCGCACTTTTTCAATACCGAAACCAATCAACACGCCGTTCTACCCCATTTGCCTGAGGCTCACTACTATGACCCCGACAACATGCGTACCGAACAGCGAGAAGCTTTCTACGCATGGTACCAGACTCACGCCTCGAACCCTTTCGACTTTCAGGAAGAAATGTTAAAATATTGTTGTTCCGACGTGGACATTTTACGGCGTTGCTGTGGAAAATTTCGAGAATTATTCATGGAACACGGCGGGATCGATCCTTTGAAAGAAGCTTGCACCATTGCCAAAGCGTGTTCCTTAGTGTACCGCCAACGATTCATGCCCGAAAACACCCTAGCTGTCATCAGTCCTCAAACGACCAATTTTGTCAAACGTCAATACTCGGTCAAAGCCCTACGCTGGCTACATTACTTGTGCGACAAGGAAGACAAATGGATCAAACGTGCTCGCGACGGAGGAGGCGAGAAGACCATCGGAAGGTATTCGGTAGATGGCTGGGACTTAGAAAACCCCAAGATCGTGTACGAGTTTAACGGGTGCTTATTTCACGGATGTCCCATCTGCTACCCTGAACGTAACACAACAAATCAGTTTTTACAACGTACCATGGAAGACTTGTACCAGGCCACTTGTCAGCGACGCTTGAAGTTAGAAGAGCAAGGATACCAAGTGGTAGAAATGTTGGAACACGAGTACGATCACCGTTTGAAAACCGATCCCGAGTTTAAACGCATCGTGGAAAGTTACAACCTGGTGGACCCACTGAACCCAAGGGACAGTTTGTACGGAGGACGGACGAATGCCACCTATTTGCTGTACCAAGCCTCCGAAGAGAAAGGAGAAGAAATCAAATGTCTGGACGTGTGTTCTCTGTATCCGTACGTGTGCAAATATTGTCACTTTTCCGCTGGGCACCCGCAATTGCTGACGGAACACATTGATCTGGACAACATTCGCAAATACGAGGGATTGATCAAATCTAAAGTTTTGCCTCCCACGGACTTGTACCATCCCGTTTTAAAACATCATTGCCAAGGAAAACTGATGTTTCCATTGTGCCGTACTTGTGCCGAGACGTGCAACCAAGACCGACATCGTCAGCACACTCAGGAAGAACGCGCCTTGACGGGAACGTGGGTCAGCGTGGAATTGTTTAAAGCTCTGGACCTGGGGTACCAACTGTTAGAAGTGTACGAAATTTACCACTTTCCCAAGACAGAAAAATTCCACAAGGGCGACGAGACTCAGAGAGGCATTTTCGCAGACTACGTGAATGCCTTTTTGAAACTGAAACAAGAAGATAGTGGTTATCCTTCCTGGTGCCACACTCCCGAAGACCAAAAAAAATTCAAAGACAAATACTGGGAGCAGGAAGGCATCACTTTAGACCACATCGAGAAAAACGAAGGAAGGCGATCGTTTGCCAAAGTGATGTTAAATTGCTTGTGGGGTAGAATGGCACAACGACCGTGTTTACCCAAGACGGAGTATTTGACAGAACCTTCTCGCTACTTCCAGATGATTCACGACAAAACTAAATGCATGAAACACGTGGACGTCCTTCGTGAGGACTTGATCTTAGTCAATTACGAAGAAGAACTGGACTTTGTAGAAGCCGACGAATTTGGAAATGTCATCATTGCGGCTTACGTGACAGCTCATGCTCGCTTAAAACTGTACGAAGATTTTGAACTGTTAGGAGATCGTGTGCTGTATTTTGACGCGGACAGTTGCATCTACATTGATCATCTGTGTCAACCTCACCCTGTCATCGAAGGAGACCGTTTAGGAGCCTGGACGGACGAGCATCCCGACGACAAGATTCTAAGTTTTGCAAGTGGCGGTCCCAAAAATTACGGCTACGAATACCGTGACCCACAAGGAGAAGTACACACGGAGTGTAAAGTGAAAGGAATGACTCTCGATTATCGCACCAGTCGACTGGTGAACTTTGGCATCTTGAAAGAAGCCTTGCCGTCTGGACAGGATGAAAATCTTAAAGTGACCACCCACGAACCGCACAAGATTGTACGTTTACCCACGCACCAAAGTGTTAGCTGGCCCTTGGAAAAAGTCTATCAAATCGTGTACCAGAAGCGAGTACGGCTTACCAACCACTTCACTTTACCGTACGGTCACGCCGATATTGGTCAGCCTATAAAATAGGACCACGTTCAAGACGGATAGTTCATTGTGACTACCATTGCCAAGCGAGAAAGATGAATCCTTTCACACAGCAAGTATCAAGCAAGAGCAAACTCGAGTGCGATGCTGTGCCTTGCGATGTTAGGGATGCCGTACGCTATGACCTTAGCGATTCATTACCACATCATGGGAACTTTGCTATAACTACTACTACCATACCTACCATGAAAAGTGATGCTGTGCGTGTCAAACCTGACGGATGCGAAAGCGATGCTACTCGTTATTGTGGACACTTTACTGGTTTTCATGGTGGATGTCATCCTTATGAAACCATGCGGCTACCACCCTACGGATGTCATCCCAAACTGAGCACACTCCTGCATATTTCACCGTACCCTCATCGAATTCAACCTGTGGAAGACGAATATTCGTTCCCTGTGAGATTGCCTGAATACTGCGACTTTGAAAGTCGATTCCAAATCTTCCGAGGAAAATGGTCAAAATATCTGGGAGGACCTACCCCCGAAGAATTAGCTAGAGCCGGATTTATCTACTTGGGCAGAGGGGATAAAGTCAAGTGCTTCAGTTGCGGTCTGTCACTTCACGAGTGGGAACAGAAAGATTCCGCTTACCTGGAACATGCTCGATGGTCTCCAGATTGTCACTACCTACCTTTAGTGGCACCTCGTCATTGAAGTGGCCTACCATGTCGTGTAAGAAACCAGCTGCTTGGCTAGGAGTTAAACGTTGGACAACCCCTAGACAAGTATTTAAACCCATCTAAAAAATAATCTTCAAACATTACCAAACGAATTGCAAGAGAAGATCTACAAGGACATTTGGCTCGGACTTGCCAGAGCCAATTCTCAATGGGTAACTGTAGAACTTTTATGTCGAGAAATTCACAAGAGGAAATTGACAAAAGTCAACAAACAAGTCAGATTTCTCTGGATCAAATGTGCGTTCATCCGAATATTTCGCTTAGACTATTTACATTTGAAGATTTTATTGACATTCTTGACCGTTTCCTGGAATGGCAGTGGTCAGAAATGACTCACTACGTTAGTTACTTTCGCTCTAGGAGAAGTGTTTGACTGACATGGTCATGGATACTTTACAAGAGAACATTCGTGGTTTGCCTGTGGAGTTGAGAGAACGCATTTACCGCGAGTTCGTCAAAATACAAGTGAAACGCAAACTCAAAATCATTTCTCCATTTTTAAACTATGCTCTTTTCCAAAGCAAGCGAAGACTGATTATGGGAGGACACTACTTGAGTCACAAATATAAACGAGGCTTTTGGCCACGACCCAGTGATTCCTGATTCTTATTACCTTACACCTAAGAGGGTATAAAAACGGACTACCATGCCACGACCTTTATCATTCGTGATACAGCAGATTCCGTGGAAGGAAATCAATGACACTATTCAAACGGTGGAGGATTACCAATACCTATTACGAGAACTGTGCCCATGGAATTGGGGTCAACGTGTAGTGTGTGTCTTAGTGATTTGCTTTCTGGGATTTCGTTTACCAGACGATTCCTTGTGGACTCTTTACGAACAGCACATACCACTCAAAACATGAAAGTGGTCCCTTTAAATGTACACGTGACACTCGCTTTGTTCAAAGCGTTGCGATTTCATCTCAATACGTCTCAACCTCTACTACATGAAGAAAAGATTCGTAAAACATTAGTGACTTTGGATGCTTAAGACGATGCGCACCTTGTTGGTTAAACGAATACTAGAAAGATGGACATGATAGAAACATCTACGTTGGGACACAAGTGGTAGCTGACCAGATTTAAACAACGTGTGTGACTGATAAAAAGAAAAGCACGAACTTTGTCCTATTTGATCGTTTGTTTCTTGTTTTAGCATTTTCTTAAAAATGGACAGTAATTGTAGTATGAAAAATGTGATTCTTTTATGAAATGCATATACGTTGTATACGTATACGTTTTTTTTTGGGAAGGCATGAACTTTAATTTTTAAAAGTAGTTTTCTAGAACCAAGAACTAAATAACTTGTAAATAGGTTTGTTTAATGTCCAAATGTTTATGTATTAAATGGATAGTGCTTAGACCAAAGCACAGGCTAGAGAGCCCATGTATATATTTGAATAAATGTTGTGTACCCATACAATAGACTTTTCTTTTTGGAGTCTCTATTCTGTCTGTGAGTCTTTCTTTGAAATATCTCTGTCTTTTTTCTGTGTCTTTCTATTTTCTGTGACTTGGAAGTTGACATCCCTTCGATTCAAAACCACCCATCAAAGAAAAAGTCGCAAGAAAGACAGCTGCTGTCATCAAGAGAGAAGATACTGTGCTGTTAGGACATGTACGTACTCCAGAAAATCACGTGCTCAGCAACGATGTCTCATTCTCTCTCACTTTTACTTTGTCTTTGACCACAATGCCAACCAACCCTGATTTAACATTCGTGTTTCCTAATTTAATATTTTAACAAAAATACTAAACCCCTTTCTTAATGAACTTCTCCTTCTTCGACAGCAGCGACGATATTCCTTGCTCTTACCACTGATTCTACTGCTACAAAAGCGATCTCTAGTAAGAGCAAAGTAAAAGACAGAGCGGGGTATTTCAAAGTGTATTGGATTTATCAAAACAACAACTATCACACTCATATTCTACTTCTGTTTATGATAATGGTTTGGGATACTTCATATTTTCTAAAGTCGAAATGCCTACAAACCGTATAAAGTTATGTGACTTTAGTATTATGACACTTGCACAGGCTCTCTACTTTACCAGTGTCACGAGAAAAGCTTCTGTTCAAGTTATGCCACTTTTCAAAACACACACACACACTTGCAACTTGACCTGAAAATTTGTACTTCTTTATTTGTGGATATCCCACAGACCCGTCCCAGCATACAGAACTGATTAAGAACTTTAGGAATATTCCCTTATTTTTTATATAGAAATGCCAAAGCTTTGATGTGTATTTTCCCTGTTCACCCATTATTAGTGTTTAGGCATGTTCCCTGAAGACACAAACAATTTTGAAAAAATAATTTTGAATTGAGGTTTCTCTCTGTTTATACAATTTTTCAAGTTGTTTTTTCAAGTTGTTGGTGTATGGCAGATTACATCAACATACCTTCTCAAAGGGAGAGGCATTTCTATCCATGGCATTGCCTTTGATCAATTAGGTTTTGTTGGTTAGTCATCGTTCATCTTTAATTCTTTTTTTTAATGCATTTCTTTTTATAGAAGATGTAAGGCTTTCTATTGTTGTAATGGTATTTATATTTTTTAGTCTGTTGCTAAAAATATCTATAGCAAAGTGCTTAAGTTTGTTCAGTTTTCTTATTTCAAACCCTACAAAAGAATACCAAGTTTGTCTTGAAAGAGGATTGAAACTCTAAGTGACGCGGACATGAAGGAAAACACCCCGTTTGTTACTGCAGTTAGCTGTTATTGTGTTGATTCTAATCATGCTTGCCTTGTATCTTTGTGTTTTATAGGTCATATTTCTCCTGATGTAAATACATGCATGAATAAACAAACAGCTTGGGTCATTATCCTTAAGGTTCACTGAACTTTAGCTTCTTTACTTCATACAAACCCCAGATTCACAAAATTGAAGAAAAAAATAAACAACAAAAAAATAGTAAAACTAACGCAAGAACAATCGTACCCTGGGCGATCCCACGGAAATTATGTCAATTTTTATGGTCAAATACATCACAGCATATTTGGATGAACTGTTCTGTGAGAACTTTACTTCCACGTTATAAAAAAAGGAGGAATTTTTAGTTGCCTACATCTTCAGTTCACTCTTGTGATATTTAATAATGGTATATTTTTTCCTGTGGATGTGATTATCTAAGTGGAATGTGTGTTTCTTTGAATCTTTCTGAAGGAAAATATACCGTAAAAACAAACGTAAGTGTCGTGATATTTTTTACAGTAAGAATAACATTCTCTCTCTCTCTCTCTCTCTCTCTCTCTCTCTCTCTCTCTTCGCCATAGTAGTTTTGATTGAAATCCTAATGATATATGTTCCCGTTTGAAGATACCTCTCCAAAATTGTGATCAGTAGTCACCATAATTACGTGAACTCTTCCGTTTGTCATGTAATTTTTTTTTCTCAAAAACTTACACACTTACAAATTGTAAATCAGTCAATCGTTGGATGAAATAAAATCTTGAGTTGACGAGCTTGTAAAATTCAGGTATCTTAGCTTTATCCTTATTTTGGCACTGCAATGTATCACGGAAATTTTTTTCTAGTATTAGACTTACCGTTTTTCAGAAAGGAAACAAACGCACGACTTTTTCAAGAAAGACGCGAGTGACATTGCACTGTATAACCCTGCGTATGGTTAACTCTGAATTCTAAAACTAAAACATGCATTCAGAAAAAAATGTAACAACGTTTGACCTATTTTCTCTCAGTTTAGACTGTCAATAGAACAAGGCTAGTTTTGGTGGTGCTTTATTTTTTTTATTTTTTTCCTGCCCTTAGATTTGAGAAAACTTTGCAAAATTGTTGGCAGCGTGTGGTGCGAAACACAGGACATCTCTTAAATTTGGAATATACAGCAAATGTTAAGCAGTCAGTCGACAATAAATATCACACTACCTTTATATGAAATTGATAAAATGAATAAAAACAATGAACATTTTTAACATAGAATGTATGGTTGTCTTCATTATCTTTGTCCTATAATACCGCGAAAAATAACAAAACCAAAAATGGTGTGCTTCTTTTCTGTTTTTTTCTTTACCATTCTTTCTTTCTGTAATGCTAATTCTGTCTGCCCATCTCTCAAAACACTAGTCTTCAGACTTACTGTCACCCAATGCAGTAACACCCGTGTGCGTGCGTGCGTACGTATATGTGTGTGTGTGTGTGTGTGTGTGTGTGTGTGTGTGTGTGTGTGTGTGTGTTAGCTTTAGCTTACACACATCGTTTGTAAAAAAAATTTAATAAATAAAGAAATAGCAACCATTGACGTAAACCATTTAATTTCACCGTGTAGATGTATGTCATCGTTCTCAACTTTTCTGCAAGTCACTTTTGGGGCTACTTGGTTGTAAAAAATAATCTTCATGAGGTACCAAACGAATTTCTTTCTTCGTTGATCTTGTTGGTTCTGTCATTCTATCAGATTACAACCGTTTTTTCTCTCTCAGTCTCTTAGTCTCACTCTGTATTAAAGACTGTAATGCAAATGGTATTGGATATGAGACAATCATTTCTTCAAGATCGCTAGTACAAACTTCTACCAACACATTTTGAAAAGTATTGTGTGACACGGATCGTCATTGTTGCTTGGTGTCTGGTTGGAAAAGTGTCATCGTTTCATCTTGATTATAAACTTTGACTCAGTTTTACAAACTACTTGAACTCTTTACATCTCACGGTGTAGGTGTAAGCCATCGTTCTCAATTTTCTTGAAGTGCGTTTTTGCGTCTCTCAAATGGCAAAATAAAATTTCAAGGGACGAACGAATTTATTTTGGGCTGAATCAGGACTCTCTTGGTTTTGTGACAGAAGTGAAGAACATTGATTAAGGCTCACTCATGTCGTCTTCGAATGGATTAGAACTAACACCTCAGCTCCTGTGTGTGTGTGTGTGTGTGTGTGTGTGTGTGTGTGTGTGTGTGTGTTTCATTTTAACAAAAAGACCTTGTCCCTACACTATGTGGATAGTATAGTGTGTGTGTGTGTGTTTCTTCTCTTCCTTCCTTTGTGTGGATAGTAGATATGGGTGGGTTTTTCTTCTCTTCCTTCGTTTGTGTAGATAGTAGAATATGTGTTATATACGTTCCCGTTCATTTCTGTGGATAGTAGATATGGGTGTGTTTTTCTTCTCTTCCTTCGTTTGTGTGGATAGCAGAATGTGTGTTATATGCGTTCCCGTTCGTTGGTGTGAATAGTATGTTACGTATATGTAATTAAATTGCTTGTGTGTTAGTTTTGAAATTCTTTTTTATTTTATTTTTGTTTCATTACATTTTATTGTAATGATTATTGAAAGGATTCGAAATTCTTTTTCAGTAATTCGATATTTTCTTTTAGTAAATGCTGTTTATTTAAGACGTAAAACGTGTTACATGAGAATTATTTTTAGTTAACCTAGTTCGTCCTAGGTTGGGAAGTTTGTAAACAGGCAGTTAAAATGATTGGTCAGTATCAGGGCCATACTTTGATTGCGTGGTCACTATGTGTAAACAACGTTTATTTATTATTGGTTCTTAAGTGGGACTACACTGGCGTACGTGATAGATCTCTTGTAGTAAAAGACCACATGACCCATCTCGCGAGACTTGAAATGATGTTTTTTGGGTTTAAATACGCATTCTTAATATTTTTCTGTCAGAGTCGTTTAACATCTTGAAGGAACAAGGTGTTATTTTTATTTGTTGCCAGATTGTTTGTTTTTCATCTGATTTTTGGATTTAATAATTTATTCTCCTGGAAACTCAACAAGTTGACTTTCTTATAAAAAGTTCTGAAAGATATTCATGGAAATTTATTCTGGAATTATTCGGAAACAAAAACTGTGATTCAATTAAGGAATTGTTGATATTCGTACATTGGACCACATCTGACTTCATCGCCTTCTATATTTGTATGTCGTCGAGATTCGAACCTGGATTCTAATAGAACTAGTTAGTGATAGGACTTGTATTTTTCATTCTTAGGATTATATTTTGGATTATATTCACAAACCGTAAGTCCTATTTACCAATTTTTACATTGTTTTCTAGGGAAATAAATTATTTTGCTAAAATATACAAAGCTTGTTGACTTCACTCTTTTCATCTGTTACATTTCTACGAGCCTACACGTAACAAGTAGATATGGGTGTGTTTTTCTTTAATTATAATCTTGATTCAGTATATCAATAAAATAAAAATAACAATATTTCTGAATCCAAATCAGAAATAAAAAATAATAATCTTGAATCAGTATAAAAATAAAAATGAAAATATTTCTGAATCAGAATCAGAATAAAAATATTTCTGAATAAGAATCAGAAATAAATAATAATTCTAATCTTGAATCGGAATCAGAAATAAAAAATAAATATTGTACTCTTGAATTAGAATCATAATAAAAATAAAAATATTTCTGAAGAATAAAATAAAAATATTTCTTAATCAGAATCAGAAATAAAAAATATAAATATTATAATCTTGAATCAGAATCAAAATAAAAAATATTTTAATCTTGAATCAGAATAGAAATAAAAATAAAAATATTTCTGAATCTGAATCAGAAATAAGAAATAATTCTAATCTTGAATCAAAGTCAGAAATAAAAATTAATTCTAATCTTGAATCAAAATCAGAAATAAAAACTAATTATAATCTTGAATCAGAATAAAAATAAAAAAAATAAAAGTATTTCTGAATCAGAATCAGAAAAAATTATAATCTTGAATCAGAATCAGAATAAAAATTAAAACAAAAATATTTCTGAATCAGAATCAAAATAAAAATAAAATATTTTTGAATCAGAATCAGAATAAAAATAAAAATATTTCTGAATCAGAAAAAAATAATAAAAATAAATATTATAATCTTGAATCAGAATCAAATAAAAAATAAATAATTATAATCTTGAATCAGAATCATAATAAAAATAAATATTATAATCTTCAATCAGAATCAGAATCAAAATAAATATTATACTCATTCGTTGGTGTGGATAGTCTATGTGTCTGTTTTATGCATTCGCATTCATTGGTGTGAATAGTAAGTATGGTGTGTTTAATGCATTCGCATTCGTTGGTGTGGATAATAGATATGGGTCTGTTTTATGCATTCGTATTCGTTGGTGTGGATAGTTTATGGGTCCGTTTTATGCATTCTCGTTCGTTGGTGTGGATAGGAGATATTGGGATTTTTTTCTTTCTCCCTTTCTTTTGTGTGTGTATTGGTCTTTGTCCCTATAAAACTCCCTTTATCCCTATCCAATTCATTTACCTGCCTACCTACAGTATCGCGTATTCAGGTCAGCCAGTTCAGTGACGTCACACAGTATCGAGTATTCAGGTCAGCCAGTTCAGTGAAGTCACTGAAGCTAGAAATTTTGAGGCTATAAATATAGACTTGGGTTTTCCCCAGGTTGTAGCTATAAATACATACAAGGGTTTTTAAACAGAAATGGACCAAAAATTGTAGCTAAAAATAGACCCTACCTGTTACATTCCTCTTGTCGCTATACAGGCCCAATATTTTTGTCGCTAGACAGGCCCAATATATTTGTCGCTAGACAGGCCCAATATTTTTTTTGTCGCTAGACAGGCCCAATATTTCCCCATGTTCAATTCCCCTTGTCCGTAGGGTACAAAGTAGGGTCCCGTGAGGCTATAAATCTTGAGGCTATAGTGAAAACAACCAAATTTAACATAGAAGTCAGTCACAAAGTCTCCGGAATAATGTACATTATGAGGGCTGATCCTAGAATTGTTTAATTATTAGGGCTGAGAAATATCTTCGCAACACCGACACCTCATAATTGAAATGTAATTACTAAAATCTTCACAAATCTATAAACGGAGATGTTACCCACGCCTCCGAAAATAAATCGTCCCCAAGTGATCACAAATGTCATACTTGTGTGCACAAATTACAATTGATTATACCCCTAGAATCAACCACCATTGCCCATCGAACTAAAGATAAAGCATAATCTGTCATCGCACAAAAATGAAATACATATAAACAATGAACAAAAACTACATAAAGTCCAATCAAGCATGACACTACTTTGACTGGGCTATCAAGGCTGTAAACATTCGTATATTAATAGCAGGTTACAAGTCTATTCAAGAAAGCTTGATCTCCTCAAGCTACCCCATTAAGAAAAAACGTGAATACACGATAGCCACAACACAGAAACTTTGGTCTCTTACTAGCTGATTGACATTACTGCGTAAGTAAAATGAAGCAGAATGAGAGATTCTACCTGCTGCTACAAAGGCTATACTTTGAAAATCTCTCATACAATCAGCAGGTCACCAAGGTATGGTCAAACACGGAGGCACCTCCTGCAATCACGACCAAGATAGTGAACATACACCGTTGTACAATGTCAAGTTCCTACTGTCAACACGCGTCTGACACGCCTCGCTTTCTACCAGCCACAAGTCGCTCAAACACGACGACAAAGAAACCTGGTGCGTCCAAGCTTCTCAAAGCAGAAAAACACTCCGTCGATTTCAGATCATGTCAGATAACACTGCTGCTCACGTGTATAATGATAATACTGCTGTTCACGTGTATAAACAGGAAGCTTCTATCAGCATCCACACGATCAACTGTCATGACTTCACTCCAAAACAGAGCCTCGCACGCTTGAGCTATCCAAACCGAAACATTTGGTTATTATGCAGCCGAACCAAGAAACATTACCCCTGAGAGCAGTCAGTACAATATCAAAATGGGGCCCCGAGTGGCCGAGTGGTCTAAAGCGCTGATCGTTACGGATCACTGCCATCTCACCTCTGTCTGCGTGGGTTCGAGTCCAGACTCGGCTAACGTGGGTACGTGAGAAAGCCTGCCAGTATTACACCATTAATACTGGCCGCCATGTATAGCCTATCTTGTGCTGAAAAATGGCGTTAAACCCTATAACAACAACAACAACAACAACAATATCAAAATAGATGATTAAGAATAATAAAGAATATGTGGTACCAACGAGTCCAGAGCACAAACCAACCAACTCTAAACATGACATTGCGATGGTTCACCCAATGCTTTTAATTGACTGTCGTGTACTATCAGCAATCATTTGCATCACTTCCCCAGTAAACTCTGAACTTTTCAAGCTGATTATTGAAACTATGCATGATGAAAACCTATTAAACTCTAACTCATGCTATGTTGATACCCAACAGTTTTCAAAGTACACTATAAGAAAAGCTTCTTAGCAAACAGGTCTATAACATGTCAGAACGCAGTCTAGTCTTACCCTCAGCCCGATCACCATGACGAAAACTCATGTACAAAGAATGCGCTTCCCACAGGATGACACATATCTACCAAAACTCAAAAGTCACCTGGGATCTCAGCGCCCATACTAAACGGCGCAAAACTCTATAGTCGCCTCAAGACCACGCTAGCTGACATTGCATCCTCGCATCTGCATCACCTCTAATATACAAATGCTACAGTGACAGTGAGCCGTTCACTAGCATCTTAACAATCCCAACTTAATATGTCACATTTCACTCTTACAACTAACACCAAAGGCAGAATCTTACGCCAAAAGCACTATGTGCGAATGATTCCAATGGTCCATTAAAAAATTCCCGTCGTTATATATTACTCTAAAAACACACAAACCAATTCAAATTTACATCAACCTTGCCCAAAGCGGCAAACAAACGACTTCTAACCAATGCTTCCGGAAGTAAATACTGCACATGATTAATCTCGTACAATTTACCAAACAAAAGAGGCATCTGCCTTCACATATGAATATTAGAACTAAAAAACTTAATTACAAACTGTACATCACCGCAGAGCACGTAGCTGTCTGAGCTATTCGTGCGACGTTGTCTATTCAACCCGTTATTACAACCGAACAATCCAACAGCCAGGGGACACAACCGTTTCCCACCCCTGTACTGAGTGCGAACTAGTGAAGGGAAGTAGGTGTGAGTGGGGTCTGTCAGAAAGGTCATCTTTTATCAATCAGACACACCACACTACCTATTTGTGACCACCGCATGGGAAGGAACTCATTAAAAAAATCATTCTGGTAATTTAAATTCACGCGTGAGAGATTCTATAATTTCAGTCGCGTCTTTTATGACTGAAAATGCAGTTCTACTGACCTCGTGTTTGGTCCAGAAAAAGAAACGTTTCTCGCTGACCCACATTTAGGAAAAAATTAAACTCTGTTATTAAAAACATACTCTGTTCGACCCTCAAAGTATATCCCTCTGCAACTAGCATCGGCTCATATAAAACTATATCTGCTCACATTTAAATGAAACTTAAAACAGAAATATCTCTTCTTTCATGCAATAAATATTGCAAGGCGCAAAGCGAACTTCCAAGGAAGCTTTTAAACTTAATACAGGGTGCGTTCTCCTTCCAATTGCTATGTCGAATAGTCCGACTTTAGTATTTTTCTTTTATAAAAGTAATTAAACAAAATTAAATATCACAAAGCTATCTAAAATGGTATCGCTACCACCAGAAAATCTTTCTTGTTAAACGCAGTGTTTCTCTCTGTCGAGCGAATCAAACACATGCATGAGCGTAGCTTGAAGTTCATTGTTTTCTCCTATTTACAAGGACCTCAAGACAAATTTCTCTCTCAACTGAAACGCGCAAATGATACAGTAGTTTATCTCCAATCACATATTGACCAAACATCATGACACTCTAATTTCACACCATCCTAACATGACTGACCGCTCCGGTGGCCTAGTGGTTACAGCGTCCGCCTCGGATGCGGAAGGTCGCGGGTTTGAACCCTGGCCGAGTCATACCAAAGACTTATGAAAATGATACTAAAAGTTGCCTCGCTAGGCGCTCAGCATTAAGAGGCGAGTGTTAGGACTGGTCGGCCTGGTGTTAGAATAATGTGGCTGGCTGGGACGTCATGTTACATGTCTGCAGCATGATGCCCCAGTGCTAGACATCACTATAAATTGTCATACTGCGGACATCGTAGCGATATGACTGAAATTGTTTTAAAACTACGTTAAAATCTCTCTCTCTCTCCCACACACACACACACACACACACACACACACACTCCTGACATGACTGTCAGTAATGTAGTTCCAAAGTAATCCAGAAGAGAGGATTATAAATTTAACAGGACACAAACAAAGTTGGCTCCATTTCCAAAGTCAAGGTCGCATTTCCAAGGGTAATGAAGCTTCACATTCGCTGCTTAAAATATCCGTGAAATGATATTTGCAACCCGAATTATCTCTCTTTGAAATTTACTTATGACCGAATTTATAACAATACATGAAAACAAATAACAAAAAGTTTTAATATTACTTTAAGCAAAATAAAATTATTGATTCGTAAATACTTATAGACGGCACTATTTATAATATTTTTATATAAAACATTTAGAACTGAAATATTAATGGACTGCCCCGCGGCATAGGAAACGCGGCCCTGAGTTTGGAAATGGAGTGAACTAAACAGCTGAAATTCACAATCAAATAGACGAAGATATATGTGAGGAGAGAGAGTGTATGCAAGCAGGGGAGGTAGCTCTTGTGACCTTCAAGTAAAGGTAGGTAACTCTTATGCAGCTGCCAATCATTTTTTTTTTTTTCTATAATCATTATACATCACCATCTGCCATCATTTTTGTCTACAAAATCATGTAGGCAACTGTAAGTTGTATTATAGTAAAAGGAGAGTACTGGGCTCACCTGTTTCAGTAGTATATGTAGTTGATGATCCTCTCTCAGAGACTCCCCCCCCGCCCCCCAAAACGTTGTATGTTAACATTTTTGTCAGCAGCCCTTTTTAGCTCAAAATGATGGCTTTCACATGATAAGGCTTTTTCTAACACATTTTCTGACAAAAATATGTTTTGTCGGGCAGGGTAGGTCTCTGAGATAGGATACATCAACTACATATACTACTATGACAGTCTCTCTTACTTATTAGTCAAAATGTTATATTAAACAAATGAAATATATATAATGTATCACTATAATCCAATCAGACATATTGGATTTGATCTAACAAATAGATTTTGTAAAAGATTTAATTCGATCAAAGCAGCATCAGCATATACCGGTATAAAATCTAATATAATAAGCGATTGCATTAAAAAAGTAGGCTATTATACATCGCCGAAATATGGGTCAGTATGGTTATTCGCGACTGAAAATGATATGAGAATAGCGGGATGGGCAGATGATGTGATGACATTTATCGATAACATAGTCGATATATTATTTGATAACGATATTTCTAAGCAAAAATATACAGCGCGGGGTGACATTCGGTCTACCATTCCATAGTTATATCAGATAAACCTAATGAGGTTCCGAATCTTTGTTTAGACATTTACCCCCAAAAGAACCCCTAAATATCCGAAACCGAAACTTTAGAGGCTCAGAGGGCTGTCCGTACGTGTAGGTTTTGTTTGCCCCCGAAAGAATTCCTAAATATCCGTAACCGAAACTCTAGAAACTCAGAGGGTTGTTTATACACATGTAGGTCTTATTTTAGTGACCAACCAGATTCTGTTTATTGCCTTACAAGAATTGCTAGATATCCGTAACCGAAATTCTAGAAACTCAAAGGCTGATTGGTCTTTGTGACCTGGAATCTCATTAGGTTTATTTTTAGTTTTGCGATTGTGTCTTTTGGAATGGCCCTTGTGTGGGGTACCCCTTTAGTGAAGTCACAAGGTCACGACCTCATATCACCCCCCGCTGTATATTTTTGATGAGATGATATGATGATGATGATGATGATGATATGATGAAATGCCGTCTTCACGCCAGCACACCAACCCCCAATGATCAACCAATGGGTGATTCACAAAAGTGAATCCACCACGTGTTGACGTAGTGGATTGGTGTACTCTGAAGACGGGGGGGCTGGAGCCCCCAATAGATTATAAATCTTGGCTTAAAATCGCCCCCGCAGACATATGTCTTTCACGAGTCTCGAACCACGACCCCCAGGATGAGAGTTTCAGCACGTTATCAATTGAGCTATCGGACGCATTTACGTGTTTAAGATAAAATAGTTATCATATGGTTACCAAAAGCACAGTAGTCCTAAAAACTACAGTGTTCGATTTTCTTAACAAAAACCACATTTTATTTTTCCAATTTCCAAAAAATATAGAAATATATAATTCTGCATAACACGAATAATACTGTATAGCCGATTTCTTAACATATAGGCAACAGAATTCTCTGTTCGCCGTTACCATGGAATAATCAATAACAGACCCAATAACTACAGCCAGTCACTAGACAATAAAATATTGATTGCCTGTTATGCACTCTGTGAAACCTGTAAGTGGATGTTATGTAAACAAAGAATACAGTATTATTATTTTGTCAGTTTGGAGCGAACTGCATAGAAGAAATCAAATAATTCGTATGGAAAGTGAATACCGCATATGCGTTCTTGCAAGTGGAAGTAAACTACAGACAAAAAATATGTAATAGCATTATGCAGATCATAGATTTTCTTGTTTGTTTCACTAATTAATTAATAACAAAACTGCACAGACTAAAATATGCCCTCGCATGATACATATAACCAGATCTGGTAATGTTGGCATTTTATCAAGTCATATACGGTTGGCCTTAGGGAGAAAATCTACAGTATTATTATTTACGTAAAGGAAATTTCTAGTTATTTTAACAAATACAGAACTGCACCAGAATCTGTAAGTCTTAAAAATGCTGTCATATTTACATTTCACTAAGAAATACGTACAAGTATATATTTTATGTTCGACAACTCGTGAATGATTTTAAACTAAACCCTAGCGTTATTATCTCCCTTTTTAAAATATGAGCATATACAGAAAAAGCTATATTTCTGTTCCTATCATTAATGTGTTCACACTCGCTATTATGTATAACATGTTATCTTGATTATACAGAAAAAATTTAATCATACCGGATACCTTACGGCGACTTTCAAATAGATCTTTCATTGCTAATTTGCTAAGAATATATTTGCTACCTTTTGAAAAAACCTTCGATCTGTCCAGGTCGATATTAATTTTTGTGTACTGACCTTGGCTTATTGGATTATGTAAATTTTCATATTTTTGTGCAAGCTCGTTTCGCAGATTTTCGAGATACGGAAAATACTCGCTATCGTCTGTTCTAATAAGAGAAAGTTTTATTCTATCAAATTTACTAAAACAAATACCTGAAACTTCATCATTAAGTTCAAATGATAATTGTTGGTTATTGACCATTATTTTTTTTATTTTGCTATTAACTCCATCGGCTAATGTTAAATTTTCAAACATTATTTCTGATGCTTAGACAATATTACTTAAATAATGTCCAAGCGCGAGAGTATTAATTCCGTCTTTGCAATACCTTTTATCATCGAAATTACTTAGTCCACGTTTTATAATTGTATTCTTTTCAAGCTTATGATAATTAGTCCTAATTACATTAGTTTTAATAAAACTGACGCTATTGTTAAGAGCAGCTTTGAAATCCTCAAAATGCATCATCTTTTTCACATATCCGCGAGGGATGCCTTTAGCTTTCTTGGTCAGTTTATTGTCATCTAATATGACAGCATACATTTTGCTTCTTAGTCCAACAAACTCTCTCACAGGTACAAACATAAACTCATCTTTCATTTTTCCAATAACTTTCTTGTTAGAATTATCATGAAATTCACTACAAGTTGGATAATCTGATAAATCGAACAAATCTTTTTTATCGTAAATATCCTGATGGACATTTTCACAATTTATATTATATACTAGAGAATCCGTATCAGTAAATAGCAACTCTGAATCTGGCCACATTTTTTGGGTAAAATTATAATGAAAATCGTACATCAGCCACTTTGATATATCAAGTACAGCTGCACCAACATAGATTGGCTTATTTAACTTTAAATTTGTCTTTCGTCGTTGTATTGCGGCAAGATTTTAATTAAATATTTTCATACTAACAAAACCATCATCGCTAACTAATTTATTTCTGCGATTGATATCATTAACAATTTCAATCGAAACTCTCCTGCGTATATTTTCCATAGTCTTACCAAACACTGAGTTGTTCATTAACTTGAAAAAGTTTTTCTCAAATTCGGTTTTAGCCATGGCACGACGTTTCGTATTTAGGTCAATATAATCCGCCATCCACCGCGACTGATTAAACTTTAACACGTGATGGACTTTTCTCAGAATTAGTCCAGCATCTACTGCTTGCTTTAGATTTTTGTAATGCATGACGTAATTTCTTTTATCTAACAAATTTGGAACTAACTTGTTAACGATAGAACATTTTGCCGTTGTCATTGCTCGTTGTTCAGGCGATAATAAACTGTAATCAATCATCATCGACTCTGCGCAAAACGGATAGTCGTTATGTAGATCGTGTAACGAACTGGGATAGTCTAGATCAACTTCAACAAAGTATGAAATATCTTTCGGAAGATTTTTTTCAGTTTCTTTGAGAAATTGGTTTGAAGTTATCCAATGAAACCCACCGCAAGGCATTGGCTGTGCCATACTCCACCCGTACAAATTCACGCAATCTAAATAAATAATGTAACTCGACGGACGATTTTTATCATAACTTTTCAAATATTTATTATTAGCCGCTGCATATTTTTTTGTTATGACGCTAATTCCGCCTCTGATGCCTTTTTCAATCAAGTTAAACATATCGACATCTGTTAAGAGATCTAATTCTATTTTGCTAGTTTTTAGTAGAGCGTCCCAAGACAGCCCCGGAGCAGAATAATACCAACAGGGGTCTAATCCGTAATTTGCATGACTAACCTGACGAAAATTTTCGAAAACATCTGCTAGCAATAATACATCCATTTTCAGATATAAATCGTGATAATCGCCAAATGTTTTACAGGCAAATTTATTCCACATATCTTGTGCATATTTATACTCGTCGTCACTGATGTTTTCATTCTTGAGCTGCGAGTAAAATTTATCTTTGCTAGGTAGAGAAGTTTCATTAAATCTGCTCCAATCGTCGAGATATTCGTAAGGAAAGATACCTTTTTTTGTCAGATCGACATAGTTTTCACCGAAGCAGCTTCGCAGATTATTGAAAATACTGCAGCCTTTAACGAGCTCGTCTAATGATGCTGCCATAAATTGCATGCTGTCGATAAAGCGTAATTTGCCGAGGGTCACCGACATATACTTTTCAAAATTATTTGGAATACATTTTATCACGTTATTCAATTTTAGTTCAGCTTTAATGTTTTCATCACCAAAAGCTTCTACAATGATATGACTGTCATAGCCACGAAAGTTATGTAAAACTACGGGAATAAAATCTGGAGCATGAAATTTCAAATTACAACTGTTATGAGCTGCTCCGCGATATTGACCGGTCAAATGACAGTGAACTCGCACCTTGGAGTCCCCCAGCAACTGTTCGCAAATATGACAATTAACTGCCTCATCAAAGTCGAGTTGTTCTTTAGATGTTATTCTGATCGGAGCTGTTCTAAGTAATCTGTTAGAAATTGTATTAACTTCGTCTATTAAATTTTTTAATAACCACACGGCAGGGTTTTCACCTCTATATAACCTTATCGGAGATGAAAATTTATCGCTGGCGCAATAAACTACTTTATAAGCTACACCACAAGGAATATGCTGTTGTATTTTTCTGGTACTTGATTTGTTCGGATTATTTTCTGCTCCAGCCATGGGAACGAGTAGACACTCGAAATCGGCGTAAATAACAAAAGGAATACTTAGTTTATGATTATAATTTTTAAATTTTAATATTTTTTCTTTTTCGCTGGGCATAGTTATTTTTTGAACGTTGACGCAGTATTTGAGATGCTCTTGCAGTCTTTCATTGTTAGTAAAGCCGTGCAGACATCTATAACAGAAATATTTCTTGTTTTTGTTTTTACTGTACTGTCCGCCAACTAATCCGTTAAAGTTTTTTATCCAACAGTAATGTCCCTGAAAAAATAATAAATTTATTGTCTTTTGCGAAGCATTTTCTGAGATATATCTAGGGTAAACGTTTTCTCGTTCGTCTAGTCCGAAAACATTTACTGAGATACCGTTTTGTTTTTCGAACTTTGGTATATGATTTTCTGCTACTGGAAAGTTGATGCCATCAAAATTTAGTTCGTTCTTGTGTGGAAAATACTTGTTGACGCGATCGGAATTTTGTTCTTTGGGGAACATTGCGGAAAGAATAGACCACTGGAAACATTGGTCATCGTTGTTTTTGACATTTATACAGCACTTTTTGTTTTTAATTTTTTGAGGAAGATCGAAGTACAAATTACCGCGAAGTACGTTATATTTTGCTGTGTGAAATAAAACTGCTTTTATCATTTCAAATTTCCATCCTGACCCTGACGAAGTAAATTCTTCTAGTTTTTTGTTATTTCTTGATGTATTTCATCGGCGACCATGGCAATGTTTGTTCCAGTTAATATCTTCCTCGATTTAGCTGTTAAATAGGGCTCCGAGATTTCGCTGTCAAAAGTTTTTGTTTCAAAAATTACGTCAAGTATATTTTCAACTGCGTGTAACTTTGATAAAATCGTATGATATTGGACTATGAGTTTGATACTTTTATGAGCCGCAAGTTCTTGAGCTATAACAGGTTGTAAAAGATGATATAAATTTGTAGAGCTAAAATTAGCTAATATGGTCTGATCGTCGAGTTTATAACTGTTATCATAGCCTGAAAATGCTGAAGCAATTTTTTCGGATTTGATAATGCTCTTTTTGGCAATGTCTCGCAATTTCAGCATTATATGTATATAGTAATATTGTTTATTTAATTGAAATTTTTTAATTTTTTTAATTAGAGATATAAAAAAATTTGTATATATATAATGACAGAAATCTTGAGATATCTACCACTGACAGCGGAAGAGCAAGAGATGTATCATGTACATCCGAAGTATAACTTATATGCTGCAAATGCATTAGGCTCTGTTATCAACATAGCAACCGAAAAAGCTATTGGCGTACCAACACCGATTGGTATCTTAATTTCAGTGAAAGGTAATGATACAAGAAGAATTGAAATGTTTAGAAAAGATTTTATTTATACCTTGTTTGTCGGTGATATTCCAGAAGGACAGCGAGTATATAGAGCAAATGGCGCAGTTGCTGATGATAATATCGAAAATTTAGGATTACAAAACGAATATCAATCTCATCCAATCTTTGACCTATACGAGGCAAATGATAAGGGAATTATTCGAAATATAAAAACAAAAAATGTTATTGGAAGTTTGAATAATGATGGTTATTTACAAGTAACTGTACGTGGAACAAAAACTGATCAAATCAATTATAAGTCGCATAGATTTATTTACGAAACTTTTCATGGTGCTATTTCAAATAATTTAGTTATCGACCACATTAATAAAATTAAAACCGACAATCGTCTAGAAAATTTAGATTTAGTTACACAACAAGAAAATAGTAGAAGAGGAGATGCTGGTGGTGTTAGATATTCTAAATCAATTATCTCGATAAATCTGGAAACGTCTGAAGAAATGAAATTTAAATCAATAACAGCTGCTGGAAAATATCATAAAATTGAATCAGCTAGAGTAAAAGATGTAGCTGATGGTAAAAGAAGATCAACAACGTCTATGATAACATTTGATAGATTTAGTTTTAGATACGATAACTAATAATATTTTCTATATCATTTCGAGAGAGACAATTATGACTAAATTCCATTATGTCATCGCGATTTAGTCGTATTGTCATCATCGCATTTGTATTAAGTTTTATTTTATCCGCTGCTGTTAACAAAAATTTATCAGATTCGCCCAATGTTATCATAACGTCAACGAAATAAAAATTATATCCCAGCAAGCAATTTCGAACTGCTTCGGCTAATTCTTTTTTGTTTAGTATATTAACTCGACAATGATATTTTATTTCCATATTATATATTAATTTAGATAAAAGATTATTATAATAATGAGCTTAATCGAGAGACTGGCTCAACTATACTCGGAAGATTTTGTTTCAGTTCCTAATGTCACATTAAAAAATATCACCGACGACAGATTTGCTGATTATACTGAAAAAGACATTTTGTATAACTATGACGATGACGAAGATGATGTTGTTGTTAGCAAGAAACATTTAAGTAGACCGACAACTGGGCGATATGATGTTAAGTACCACATTGCCAAAAAAATATTAAAATTTAATTTTAGTGTTGCCGAGCACCAAATATTTTGGCAACTTATAAGGCCCTTTCTAAACGTAAAAGTATCGGGACAACAAAGAAACATAAAATACGACTTTATTTTTGTTAAAATATTTAATTTAATGCCAGTTAATGATGCGAGAAAATTACACTTAATTTCTTTATGTAAACCAGTAAAATGTAGATCAGTACTAAGAAAATACGAGCAAATTTATAATAATATTATTCAGTCGCAGTCGATGCAATCGCAGTCGATGAAATCGACTTAGTTGGTACCCAACTATTAAATTTATCGCTATATCCGCGCCATTTAACTAAACTTTTGTTGCCGAGCTTTCTAATAACTTTTTCAATAACAAATATATCTTGTTCTGTTTTCTGAAGTTCTTGTTCGTAAAAACTGCCAGTTATAGGTTCTCCTAGCAAATCTTTTAACGAGTATGTAACTGGTATTGTTAAAAGTACTTTATCAACAACAAATACTTCTTCGCTCCAGTTCGGAATAAATCCCTTTTCAAATGTTTTTTTCGTCAATGAAATTCTAACCTTATCGCCAACTTTAAATTTATGTCTTTGGTACATATTTTCATTAGCTAGTATTGGATTTGCAATTGCGTCATTTCGTGACATTTTAGTGGTTCGATGTTTCGTGTTATTATATTCGTCAACGATATTCTGTAAATTGTCAATATATTTATTCGTGTTTTTAGCCGTCAAATACTTATGAATTTTTTCGTTAAGCGTGCGATTAAATCGCTCGACAATGACGCTTTTCCCCTCATTTCAAGTAACATATTTTTTAATGTTATTTTGTTCCAAAAACTGCTCGAACTTTTTGTTAAAAAATTCTGCTCCGTGATCGGTCCAGATTCTATTCGGCTTTCTTTCTGTAGTAGTTATTATGTGCTTTAGCGCGTCAATCATTGAGGTCCCTCTTTTATCCGAAACCGGTACACTAAACGCGTATTTACTAAAAACATCGACAACATTAAACAAGTATTTCTTTGGAGCGCCATCAGCGCCAACGTTAAATTGAGCTAGATTTGACATATCAACTAAATCTATCGCCCAAATGTCATCAACGGCATTTGCTACAACCTTGCGTCGCGGAAACTTTTTTTTTTTAGGTCTATGTAGCTCGACTGCAAGCGACGTTGTCGCTGGGTCATCATATAAGTCTCTACCTAGGCCAGACTCTCCGAGTCCAAGTTTATATTTTGCTCCAATAATACCCTGTACCAGCCTTCGGTCAACACGCTCTCGCATATTTTCTGGTTTCATTTCGCGAAGTTCGTCTAACATTACTTTGTCGCAGCTGTGTTTTGTTTCGCCACTAGGAAGCTCAATATCTCTGTAGCAGGTATCATGACGCATCGCTATTGCGTCAACCTGATTGTAAGGTTCCTGTCCTGACAGCGGATTATCATTTTCGTCAAGTTGCTCATCAAGCGGATTCCACGGGCCAGTATATTTATGGCCTGGCAGTGTCCAACCACCTTTCGGTTTCGGCAGTTTGCCAATTAATTTATGTATATCTATGCCCGTTCCAATTATTTCTCTGTTATCACATTTCTGGCAATATGTAACAATTTTATTTTGCTCGAGACATAAATCTCTATCGGTGTCGCAGTTGCACGTCATTATTTATTTAGTCGTCTACTAAAATAACGTCAGGACAACCCGCCCCTGACTTTGCTGGCAAAAACATACTTTTTCTTTTTCCACAAATTGCGCAAATACTTTTCAGCATTATTCTATTATTCTTCGTTTTTTCCGTTTTTTCGTCTTTATTTTCTGTTTTAGTTTTACACTTGCGACAATATGTTGACATTGTTATATTTGTAAGTTTATACAAAATTAATCGCGATCTCATCATTAGCGTGAGAGGGTTTTTTGTCAAACTGCAAAATAAATTTTTAAAAATCTGGATTTTTGGTCATCTGTTTAATGAACATTATGCAATAATATCCACAAGCGGAAGTTCCAACTGGTTGAATCTGATTAGAAGAATAATTTATTATTTTGTTTTTACTCATATATCTTTTACCGCGTCACTTGGTGGAATTCCAAACGAGTCGAAATAATTGTTATCAAAAACAGCTACCCAATGTGTACCAGATCCGTCATTAAAATCTTGTATATTTATAACACAAGAACCCAGCGACGATGTCGCTTGCGATGATGCAATCGCCGCAAGTTCATCTTTGGAATAAACTCCGTGGAAATTTTTTACTTTTTTAAGTTGATCAAGTATATCAAAATTACTTAACGGAGCCGGCGACTTTATCTCCTTGTTCCTGGCAGCATTAGTCCTCTTCCTCGTCCTAACAGACCCGGCAGTAGACTTCCCGCCAATCCTACCAGTAATGGGGCTATTGGAAGAAATCCACCTTGTGTCTTTTTTTTCGTCGTCGTTTTTCTTTTCGTCGTTGTCTTTTTTCGCGTCGTCTTTCGTTTAGGCATTATATTTAATCTTTAGACAAAAATTTGCTTTATTCCACTACCTTTAACTGCCTTTTCTGATGCGCCAGATACTGCTCCTGACGCTGCTGCTAGCCCTAATGTACCTAACACTGGCAAAATTTTAGGTAGTAATATTTTGGCTATTACTGATAGTACCGGACCGAAGAAACCGCCATGTTTTGACATCGCAGTTATTTGTGCAGCGCTTAAATTTAAAACGAAAGGTTTTTTGCGATCGTATTTATTTGCTTGATTTTTGGTTAACAATAATTTTGTTAAAGTCCCCAAAGCACTCGGGTTGACCTTCAATGAAACCGACCTCCGCTTCGCAACAGCAGCTGCTAATTTTATTAACTTGGCCATCAGTTAAATGTATTTCTTTTATAATATATTTTGTCATCTTATATAACGATTACAGATTAAACTTGTATTGTCATTTTACCTCCAATGGAGTCGATTGTAACAGATCTGTCGCTTAACACTAACGCATATACGTTTAACGCCGCTGCTGGAGCGGCTCCGAGCGTCCAAGTAATCTCAATATCAGCTGTGCTGTCCACAGCTCGTTCGCTATGCTTACTAACATCAAAGTAAAATATCGGATAAAGTGTACGAAATTCTTCTACTGATATCTGAGTTCCATCTCCAGTATCTTGATATTTCTGCATTGAGTCGAGCAGGTTCATGTAAGGTCTAGTAATGTTTTTATTAGCGTCATCTGCAAAATTACATTCGATCGCTCGTTCTGGATATTGTTTTGAATTTATTCTGGCATATATTCGTCTAACATCAGCGTTATCAAATACTCCATTATTTTGTAGTTGGCTTCCACGTCGAGCTTGTTGCTGGAATACAACGAATAACTGACGCGGTAGCTGTTCACTCGATGTTGTTGTAACTCGCCATGTGTAGTCGGTGGTATTCAGAACCGCTGTTTGATATATTTTATGTTGTTGAAAATGAATTTTATTCGTGCGTTTTTCCAGCATACTATCTAATTCTAACATTTTAGTGACTGACGGAGTTATTCGTGGCATCCACAGCGCAAGTTTGTTTATGACAAATTGTACATCATCCCCACCAGATCTGAACAGGCAATCATCTCGTTCTGCTCGATCTAAAATAAGCGTATGCTTAACTCCACGAAATACTTTATTATAGTCCCTGCAAAAGCCAAATATTGTACGTAGTGGCAGCATCATTGTAATTTGACGTGATACTGCTGCAAGTGCCTTTCTCTTAGCATGACCTTCATTATAACGTCTATTTCTTACGTTAAATGTTGGGTTATTATTAACTAAATTATTAATCAAAGTTAACATTGCAGTTCCATCAGCACCTGCTGCTGGTGGTGTTATACCAAGATTATCGCAAGCAGCAGTAAGTGAGATTCTTGTAGCGTCTGCTAATGCGCCTGCAGCTGGTGGTATTATACCAAAATTAGCAGCATTAGCAATAAGAAAATCTCTTGCAATTACAGCTCTTGCAGCGGCATCAGCTCCATCAGGTAATGCTCTTATTAAAATAAATTCTCCAGACCCTGCTTCTCCAATTCCAGTATCTTTAAACCACATCATATTTGTTGCAGTTGATTTGGAGTAATCGTCGGAAAACGAAACAATATTTAAGATTGTACTTGCAACTTGTAAGTGATTTGAAATATCTTCAACAGTTTGATTGGCCAGCTGATATCGAGCACTTCTAAATAAACACCAACCATTGTTTATAAGAGCTACTTCTGCTCCAGCAGCAATTGCGGCAGGTGGATTAGCTGTTGTTATAATCTGGCCACGAACTTCTAACATTGCTTTGTGAGGCACTAGAAATACGTCCTCGTCTCGTGTATTAAATGTTCTAACGCCAGTTTTATTAGGTTCGTTAGAATTTTCATCAAGATATTCAACATACTCAAATTCTGTTACTGTGTTGTCTGTGTCATAAGTTTCTGCAAAATCGAGATAATTTTTCACAGACATTTTTTTATTTTATTAGGTTATATAAAATTATTGCGGCGCTGTAACTTTAGATATTAAATTTTGTATAATCTGCTCGCCCTTTGGTGATAAAAGTTTTTTTGTTGTTGTTATCATCGCGCGTTGGGTTTCTTTTGTTGGTGCGATTTCCGAAATAACTTGCTTGATTGACGGTGCTGCATGCGCCTTAGGTTCGCCTTTTATTTTATCAGATATTTTTTGTCCCACTGCAGTTCCAGCAGCAGATGCAGCTCCAGTTGTAAAAGCTTTACCCGCGTCAAGTGCGATTGGCGCAACTTTACGAGCTAATCCTGGAATATTTTCAATAATTTTAGTAAATATATTTCCGAAAAATCCTCCTACTATTTTTCTTCTGTAAACTTTTTTCTGTTTCATTATATCTGAGGTTGTATAATTTTGTTGTCAAATCTTTCAAAAAATATGTTTACTGTTGTTCGCCTACGCAATGCGTAGGTGCACGTAATAAGTAACGACTTCATTATTAAAATCCAACTGTCTTCCAGATTGATCCGTCAATTGCATATTTACTTCTGTTATTTGATTTTCAACATTTAGCGGATAATAAATAATATGACGCGGACTGATTTGCATGAGAGAACCTGGTAGAACTTCTGGTGAGAAACTGTATATAGTTTGCCCTTTGCTGCCTTTGGCTGAATAAGAACCAGATGCGATCGAGCAATTTACCAATATCGTGTTTACATCAGTTATATTTACTGGAAATTCACCGTCATGTGTTATAGGAGTATCAATAAGACCAGGATAATTTTCATGCTTAAATCCTATCAATGATGCAATGCTTGTTGGTGATATAAAACTAGCTATAAAACCATTTTTTACTTTTATTCTAGCTTGCAGTGTATTATAATTCGGTGCTAGCTCAAAATCATCTGCGTTTCCTTTATTCGCTGTTATAAGTTCTTTTATCGTTTTATTCAGATCAGTTATGTTATAGGCGCCTTGCGGAATTTTAAATGATGTCCAAGGCTGAGTTTTAGGTGGATATATAATTTCCATAATAAAAGTACTACGATCTCCTGCGTTACGTGCTGCTATGACAATTTCTTCTCTTTTTTTATCAGCATCTTCAACATTCACCCGAGCAACCTCTACATCAATCTTCAGAATTCTGGCTTTTCTCCAACTATTATCGATGGTATTTATAAATGAAAACTCATCATTTACTCCAGTCTTAATGTTTGCCATGGCATTCAAACAAGTGCAGGAAATTAATCCAATTTCGTATTGTTTTTCACGATCTAGTTCTATTGGCGGAATATACTTTACCGAAAAGTTCGCGCTATCTTTATCAGATTGACTAGAGTCGAGTAATAATGTTGCCGACATTTATTATTATATTTTCATAAAATTAAGTCGTCGCGATTAAGTCGCGGTGCAAAGTATCGTATTCGTCAGATGTTAATAAATTTCTCGATCTCAAATTATCAAGTATGTCAATAATTTCATTGTCGATTTCAGCACCAACATTTCCTGCTTCTTTTGATGATATCAATAGCATTAATCTGCCAATCATTTCAGTAACTGATGCGAATTTTCTGACTCCAGTTCCTGTTATTTTTTCAGTTAACCTTCTATCAAGTTCTTTATAATCATCAACCAATCGACTTAATTCAGTTTGTCTTTCGATAGGTTTCATATCCTTTGGGACAACTTCATCAGCCTTCATACGTTTTTCATCCAGATATTTTGCTTCAGTACTTAAATTATGGTTAGTATTTTCGTATCGGTCGTCTTTTATTCTACTAATAACTTTGATATAAAGATCAGCAATAATCCAACGTCGATATTTGTTAATGCTGCTTATGTAGTTTTCATTTTCCAGTTTTACATCTTCAATATGTATCTTACTTTCTTCTTTTATTTTTTCTAGCTCTTTAATTTTCTCTTCGGATTTGTAATTATCTTTTCTAACATCTCGTACTCTCACACCTTTAAAACCATATTCTTCATCAAAATTTTTATACTCATTATCTCCTATTTGGCCATTTATATTTTCTAAATTAGATTCAAATCGTTCTCTGTCCTGAACATCTAATCCATGTTCTTTTCTCCATGCCTCTATTTTAACTTTTTCTTCTTCTTTCTCTCTTCTTAGTTCTTCTTCTTGTTCTAACATTTTCTTTCTTCTAAGTTCTTCTTGTTCTAACATTTTCTTTCTTCTAAGTTCTTCTCGCTCTAACTTTCTTTCAATCGGTCCAACTACTGTTGCAGTTGCTAATCTTCGTTCAAGTTCTAGCGGATTATTTATCAGCCGATTTATTTCAGCTTGTCTTGCAGCAGGATTAACTATATGTGCTGTAAGTGCCTCAGCTAATCTTCTTTTTTCCGCATCAGATATCTCTTGTTGTTCTTTAACTAATCCAATCAAACCTTTTTCTTGTAATTTTTTAGCTTCTTCTTCTGATAGTGGCTTACCTTGAGGTTGTTTTCCAAGTAAAGCCTCAGTAACTAGTTTGAGAACTGTAGCTGCTGTTTCTGCTGCAGCAACTTGACCACGTCTTGCTTGCTGTACTAGCTGTTTAAATTTTGCCTGAGACTGCGCAAGTTTTTTTAGATTTTCTATATGTTTTCTGTACTTTGCTTGTTTTTCCATTAATTATATACTATTTTCTATAAAATTATTGTAGATAGTTTTCAATACAACATCGAAACATTTTACTCTTATCATTCGTTAATTTATCGAACAAAAAGAAATCGTATCTATTTGCTGTTGCTTGATGGTACAGTTCAATAAATTTATCTTTTGTTACGTCGCCGCATTGTTCGTTCGCGATATTTCTAACGTCAGTATTGTCAAGTCCTGGAAATAATATAAAACAACCAGTATTTCGCCTAATAAATCTGTCGACATTATAATATCCTTGAGCGAGATAAATAGAATTACATTTCTTATTTCGCAACAGTGAAAAATACGATCTGATTTTATTCATTTCCTCGTTGTTTAGCGGAATATCATCAAAAACAACTATTTTGTGTTCGGACGAATCGAGTTGATTAACTGGAACAAGTTCTTCCGGTTGTTTGATAATAAAGAAATCTTCGCCAGATTCAAGATCGTCACGAAGTTTGTCATTATAATTGTTAAGTAGCTCGTACTTATCCTGTTGGGGATTAATTGTGTAAATATAAACGCGATCGTAGTTAAAATTATCTCCGAGAAGTAAATTCATAAGCAAATTTGTTTTGCCAGATCCAGTTCTACCAACAATAAGATAATGACAATCTGGAAGTTCATTGTTATGTTTATGTTTCACCAACCGCTCTGTATCAAAGTTTAATATGGACGATTTTGCCATTATACAATTTTATGGTATATAATTTTGTCAAGTAGTAAATAAATAATGAGTTTTTACTCAAAATTTGGAACATTAGTAGGAGATTCAACAACTGCTCAGCAAGATGACTTATCTAAGTACGCAACTCTTGATCAGCTCAAAAATGAAATTACTAATTTATTAAACATCACAAGTGTTGATCAAAACGAAGTTGTTATTTTCCAAGATAAAGAAGGACGATTAAAAACGAGTAATATACAACTATCAGATGTTCTTGTACGAATTCCCACCGCGGCTGTTAATAATATAGTTACTTTTGCTGACCAAGGCAAAATACAAGATTCGGGCAAGTCCGTTAATGATTATGTTAGGAAAGCTGGCGATGTATATACTGGTGACATTGTTATGTCAAGGAAAAAAATTACATATCTGGGAAACCCAGTCGCAGATACAGACGCAGCAAGAAAAAATACGTCGACGATCAAGAATCTAAGTACTTATTAGTACGCGGTGGTATCATGTATTCATTTCTCAATATGAACAACAACGGTATTAATAATCTCAGAACACCAGAAACAGATTTCGACGCCGCAACTAAAAAATACGTCGACGATAAGGAAGTCTCAATAACGACTTCGTTAACGACAATCAATGATGGAATTGCCGCATTTAGAACTGATCATAATAATCATGTACAGACGTTTCTAAATTTTCGTAGAAATATAAACAGAAATATTAACGAATTTTTTGGAACTCCACCAACTGTTATTATTAATCTCGCTGACATTAACACAAGACTCAACGATATCATTACTGGCATTCCTAACATTGTTCAAAAAACTAATCTCGTTAAAATTCCACACGGACGAGCTAACAATATCGTGTACACAGTCGCATCAGGAAAAGCAACATGGTCGCAGCAAAATAACACTTTTAAACACATCGCAGAAGTCACTGGTGTATATAGATTATCTGTGTTTAGCAGTGCAAAATTCACTATATTTACCACATTTCCATGGCGTCATTCAACCGATGATTTTTCTCGAATTGTGTCTATAGTGTTAAACAAAGATATCGAGGAAACGTTTATGCTGATAGCGGATGATAAAAAGTTAACCGCAGCGACTTATTGGTGGTGTATTGAGTTTGTAGCTGAAACTCCCGAATTAGTTACTTAAATAACGGTATAAAATATATAAACAAATATTATATAATGAAAAAAAATATAGTCGATTTTAATCATATTTCAGAAAACATTCCGAAACAAGATGTTGACGCTCTAATGCAATATTACAGATACTATCATAAAAATCTTTGGTGCGTCAAAAAATGTTACAAATACTATGCAAAAATACTGCGAGTGATATCATATCTACCGCTGCTAATGACCGGCTCTGGTATAATTTCAAGTGGCGCATCATTAAATCCGTTTTTGTTAATAATATCTGGTGTCGGTGTTTCTCTTGCAGCAGCGTGTAAAAAAGTTGAACCTCGACTCGCGACTAAAAAAAATGCTTGCAAAACAGCAAGTGTCACCTATAAAAAATTACTTGATCAAATTCGATCTTATTTGCGTGGCATAAAATATGATATGGACGATTTAATACGCGAGTTCCGCATTATTGATGGTATGTTAACAGATATTCTGCCAATGAGAGTCAGCAAATACGAAAAAGATTATAATAAAAAGTAGATGTTTAATTTTGTGTGGCTTTAGAAATATCCTTATCAAATAATATATCGACCATGTTATCGATAAATGTCATCACATCATCTGCCCATCCCGCTATTCTCATATCATTTTCAGTCGCGAATAACCATACTGACCCATATTTCGGCGATATATAATAGCCTACTTTTTTAATGCAATCGCTTATTATATTAGATTTTATACCGGTATATGCTGACGCTGCTTTGATCGAATTAAATCTTTTACAAAATCTATTTGTTAGATCAAATCCAATATGTCTGATTGGATTATAGTGATACATTATATATATTTCATTTGTTTAATATAACATTTTGACTAATAAGTAAGAGAGACTGTCATAGTAGTATATGTAGTTGATGTATCCTATCTCAGAGACCTACCCTGCCCGACAAAACATATTTTTGTCAGAAAATGTGTTAGAAAAAGCCTTATCATGTGAAAGCCATCATTTTGAGCTAAAAAGGGCTGCTGACAAAAATGTTAACATACAACGTTTTGGGGGGCAGGGGGGGTCTCTGAGAGAGGATCATCAACTACATATACTACTGTTTCGGTATTCAAGGACTCTGGCATGCTTTTCCCGATAAAAATATGTGCAGACGAAATTTCATATACCTGATATGTACCGATGGCAGTTCAGCCATCACGTGATGAAAACGATTACAGTCTGCGCGTCTCAGATTATACTGAAAAAGCGGCTGTGTCCTAGAATAAAAGAAAAGAACATGACAAAACTTTTATTAATGAAAGTAAATCTCAGGCTACACATAGTTGGCATATGATAATACTACAACTTCTACAAAGGAGGCTGGCTTCTTGGCAGAGGATCATGATATATTTGACAATATGGCAGCATATTAAAGGTTAAAAGACCATTTTGAAATTGAATACTCAATATACATTTGAATCGATGAACATCTAACTGGCATTCTACACATATGAACACAACAGACAAGTAAATGTAACATTTGAATATCAGCTTTTACCATGTGAATTCATTATGCACATGTCTACACACTTTCATAGGTTTAATTTGTATTGGATTTTATAAGCAAAGCGACCTTCCAAGACACTGATTTTTCGTCACCACCCCCACCAGTTAGCAAATGAAATGATCAATTCTTGTAAAAGAACAATTTTCTGTTCAGCTTCAGGATGGTTTGGTGTTTCAAACAGGTGTTAGAGCATGGAAATGTATTATTTGTCATAATGTAGGTTACTTTGACCTTTGATCATTAATAAACCCGGGAAGAGCACATTAAATGTATGCTTAACAATAGTTTACGTACACTTTAAATTAAAACCTTTCTAATGATACCTCTTAACCTTTGCTCAACCTTTGGTAATTTTATAGTATCGAGTCACGGACCTTCCATCATAAAACCTTACTCGACATTTCGAGCAAGAAATTTTACTCGAGACTTAACAATCTTTCTCTAAATTAACAAACATGTTGGTCGGGATATTTTCCAGTAAGATTTGGAGTCGGATAAAGTTACATGACAGAGTGGCCAAACCTAAGACCAAATCGCCTAGATGGCGTATGTTAGGTACACTAGGTGTTGATGCTAGTATTATAGGGATAAATATAGTTATTTAAGGTGGTAACATATTTATATAGGTTTTAGAAGAGAAGATACAGTTGTATATAATTCTCAACATTCTCTTCATAAGTTTAATAAGTGTATGTCTATGATAGAGGAGTATATCTTTATTTACTGTAAAATTTAGTGCCTGTGATTCCTGCTAAATATGGTATTGTCTGCAGCCACTCAATGATAGCAAGTTTCCCTTAAGAGTCAAACGTTTAATGACCGATTGTTGTGAAATTTGAAGCTCTCTTAGTAGATATAAAGCGTTTAAAATAGAGTTAGGTAGTTAAAGTTTAATTTGGAATTAATTAGCTCATAAGGATAAATTTTACAAGTAATTTCCCATTTGATATAATACTTTTAGAAAATCTAATATAAACATTAAAGGGCGAAATAGAGTGTGTATGGAGAGTGGACATATGGCTTAATTGGATTATATAATTTAGATTTTGTGCACTTTGGTATGTAGACTGGGGTCAGATAATGGGTCTGCAGTTAACACAATTAAACCACAAGTTTAGTTTTAGAAACGTTCTTAATGGAATGCTTTCTCTGCAGTCCGCTAGGATTGCTTACAAGCTAGGGTCAAACATAGTGCAGATATAAAGTTGAAATAGTTAAAACAATGTTCAATTATCGCTCCAAGTACTACATTCCCCCCAGTCTCCAATTACTCCCAACCAAACAGCCTCGCTTTTTATGGGATAATTTAGCTCTAGCCCAGCTGGTGCTGTTTAGTGATCCGCTATTTTGATATAACTCCTGATGTGAGTGCCAATTATCCAACCCCCCCAACCCCCACCCCCCCCCCCCGGTCCCTCTTCGTGTCAAACTAACAAGAATGACACCGATGGGGATACCACATGGTACACATCAACACCAACAGTTACTGACTCTGAAGTCACCATTTTCCCATCTCGTGACCAATTCCAAACCCTTGATGACACGATTCCAGTGTCATCAACCCCAAGAGGAACACAATGGGGCTGTTCACCAGCCGGGTAATATAGAGGAAAAATGGGAGGTAGGCTGAGTATTTCAGAGATGGGTAACTCACCAACCAAATTAACAACAACGATAAGTATCGATGTAAAATTTGAGCAACCATTTTCTACCCAAATAATACCCAAGGAAAAACCTGAAGACCTTAACACAGGAGAAGAGATTCCTATTTCTATTCCCAACCACAAATCCACTCAAGAAAGAGAGATGGAATATCAAAGCTCAAACAGCAGTGAAGGGATAACGGTCGAACCCTCTACCAAATTTGAACGAATCAAGTCCCCAATACATAGAGAAAACCATATGGTAACTACTAATCAACCGTCTATTGGGGAACACAAATCTCCGACATATGCGTAGGTAATCAAAAGGACGAAAGGAAATCTAGTCCACAACCTGAGGACGAACCAAAAAAAAACAAACACTCCACACAGATAACTTAAACAAAGGTATCTCCAAACAGAAGGAAACAAAGAAGAGATAAGAAAAAGTTCATTGTAGTCGAACTCCAGGCCGGTCAAACCCTACATCAGCAGAAACATTAACAGTAGAGGAATTCCTGGGACTAAGCACTGAAGTATGCCTAAGGCTACTTTCCCCACAAACGAAAACCGCCTTGAGAAACCTAATACCATTGAAAATCAAGGTAAAGGAAAACATCCTATTAAAGGGAAAAATACAGGTAAAGGCACCTCTGCAAAAATCAGAAAAGAAACAGGAAAAGGGAAAAAGTCGGAACCAAAAGGACTAAAAAAAAAACAATAAAGCAACAGGAAAAACAATTTCAGGAAAAAAGACAGACTAAACTAAGTAAGCTGGAAATACAACCAGGGAAAAGTCAAAACCACACTACCACCCCAAGGAACTTACTCTCTTTATCAAGAGTAAGAACCCCAAATTAAGCAAGACTGGTGACATTAATATCATGTCAACCCTGACTAAAATCCAAGGAAGTGAAGCAAAGATAATAAGACCCAATGCAAACTACATCATCATCTGGTGTAGCACAAGCAGCCAAGTTGCCAGATATGCAGAAATAGAGAAAATCGATCCCATAAAGGTCACGGTGAGTTGACATCAAATAGCTGGCAAAGTAAATTTTACAAAAGAAGAAAGCTCTGAAACTAATGACCATAAGACCCAACCACCCAAGGATAGAGTACAAACCAAACAATAACTATCCTTCAAAAAGGTACTAAAATTAAAGGGGCCATCCCAAAAATTGGATACCTGACAGCTCCTTGAAGATTCGTGCATTCGAGGCATTAGCTGAACAGCAGCACGAAGGAGCTCTGACAGCGGCTGAGTTGTGAGAGAAGGAGACTTGGTCACTTTGACCTTTATGCTTTATTTATTCGGCCCTCATACGTACGCTTGTACGCAAAATTTCAAAATTTTTGAAGAAGGAAAATTTCAACTTAAATTTAAGCGCGGCTCTGATTACGATTGTGGCTGTCACAGAACTGCCAGTAGAGGTCTCTCTTATCAAATAATAACCCTAGCAGGATAGGCTAAATGTACGTCTTGGTGTTTCGGGTTGCGTTCCTGCCTACGCTTGAAGCTTCCACCCGAGTGCTTTTCCACTCTTCCCTCTCCGACAAGCATAGGCGAGTGTGTGGGCCGGTTCCCACTCGTCTAGTAATCAATTGTCCCGACAAGCGTGTACGCGCCGAGCATGGGGGGCGTCTTGAGTAGGATATCAATCCCTACCAAGCGTCTTAAAGTGATACAGACTGTATCCTATGAGTATTGTGTGATTCAGTTCCCACTCATCTTATGTCCCGTGGTTCTTAATTGTCCCGAAATCGGACAGAATTAAAGGGCATACTATCTATGCATATTGTACGTGTGGGAGTGTGGCTCTAATTCTCACCATCCCCACCCACCCACACAATCAATTAAGAAGGATAGATAGATAGATAGATACTGTTACGAGTCTATGCTCTTAAAATAAGTAACAGAAAGGGGTGAAAGACAACAAACTTTGAAAAATTTAACAAGTATATTTATTTTCCAAGAATATAAAGTGAAATGACAAAAGGAACTTACGGTATTGAGAATTAAATCTCAAAATAATCCAAGAATTAGATCAGACATAAGTCCTAGTAATTTAAAGTCCTGAATAAAACTCAGTACAAGTCCCGAAGAGATCCAAAACTGAAGGCGATGACGTGTCTATTATAGCTTATGGAGTGATGATGTGTCAACAGTCTTTTGTTGAATCACAGTAATATAATTCCAGGTTTGAATTCAGTATAAATTCCAGTGAATGTCTTTATCCAAGAATTTTGTCAGAGCACTGTTGTATTTCCAGAGAAAGTAATCACTTGAATTCAATAATCTGAAGAAAATAAAATTCAGCCCAAACTTGTCATAACATAATACAACTTGAAAGTGCTAGATGTTAAAGCACCAATGACCAAATCCTCACAATCACAAGATCATATTGTTCTCTACTTGACCTTAGGTCACAATTAGCATTTTCTAAAACAAAACAAAAACATTAACTAATGGAAAATAACCTTCTAGAATGATCTAATGAGCCTAGTTTATTTACAACACAATAACCTGTAAAATTCACTTAGGAAACTTCAAAACCCTGACCCAAATCAACATATTTACTCCTTCATGTTTACCTGAATAAAGAGCCTGATATTAAGTTCATGCACATAGAGAATAATGAAGATATTACTAGTTGTTTACATAAAATGAAATAAAAATATTTTTAAAAAGTCAGTCAGGTCAAACAGAAATTAACTCAATTTTGGACAAGGTCAAGTCCAGCATACAATGTTACATTACAATAGCATGTAATGAAATTTAAAAAAATTAAAACTAACAAACAATTAAATTTAATATACATAACAATACGACAAAGCTGATTGGACTGCGTTTCGCACCATCTGGTTTAGCTGGAGATCATCTGCAGGACGAAAATACAGAAACTTTCAACCAAAACATTCGTTGACTCTCTATCCTCGGCAGCTGAATTGAGCATCCCCAAAACAGGTGGTAGAACGCGAAGCATGCAGTCCCCTGGAGGAATGACGATTGTCAGCAAGCAATTAAGGATAAGAAAAAAGCCCTCATCAAATTAAACACTCTAAGCATTCGTCAGACTTTTTGATCTATAAAGAAAAAGAAAAATTAACCCAAAAAGTCATTCTCTCCGCTAAGAATAAAACCTATCAGAATTCTGCTAATCACCAAACATGAAAACTAATGCAAAACAGATGTGGGATAAAATCAAATCACTTAGGAGAAAACAGACCACCACTACACCCAAAATCCCTGCTGCAATCGCCACTAAGGACAAAGCCAATAAATTGGCAATGCATTTCGTACGGATGAGCAGTAACTTGAATCACTCCATAAAATTAAAGATTGAAACTCAGTTCCCCCATCTGTTTGTAGACCATGGGCATCAATCAAATACCATGAACGAGGATTTCAACGTTTACGAATGGCAAAAGGCCATAAAATAAAAAACCCACAACGTTCGGAGAGGACAATCTGGAGTATGAAATATAAAAGAATCTCCCAGACGATATGGAATTGGTGATATTGAATCTTATCAAGGCGATATGGAAAATAGGAGAAATCCCAAGCAGTTGTAAACAGGCCATAGTAATTACTATACCTAACGCGTCAAAGATCCATCTGATAAAAACTCATACAGACCGATATCTTTCACAAATAACCTTTGCAAAATCATGGAAATTATAATCAATAACACCTTTAAAGAAAAAACTGATACCGAAAAATCAAAGCGGCTTCCGCAAGAAAAGGATCTGCACTAGACCAACTAATACGACTAGAATCGCACATCAAATTGACATTTTAACGCTAAACGCAAATTCGATAGACACCTTATAGCTTTATTTTTTGACCTAGAAAAAGCATATGACCTGATTTGGTCCAAGGGTCTTATCGCAGAACTTAACCATTATCAGGCCGCATTTACAAATGGATATGAAACTTCTTAACAGATCGTAAAATCAAGACAAGAATTGGCAATGACTACTCAGAAATCCCCTGTGTGGAAAATAAGACTCCACAGGGAAGTGTAGTAAACCCAACTTTATTTATTATCATGATTAATGATCTGGACCAATCAATCGATCAAGCTAAAACAGACCTTTCCCAGTTCGCTAATGATAGCGGTATCTGGAAAGTAGATAACCCATCCAGCGAAACCGTTAACGGTGAACTTCAAAAGGGCTTAGATAGGATAGGACAACTGGTGGACAAATGGGGTTTTAAGATATCACAAGGCAAAGCAATAGGGATTCCTTTCACCCCTAAGACTAAATGCAGTTGCGAGCACCCAATATTACACTTAAATAATTCTCAAATACGCTTTGAAAAAGTGGCCAAATTCTTGGGTATGTACTTTGATGAACATCTCTCATGGAAATATCATAAAGAAACCTTATTAAAAGATGAAACCGGGATTTAACACTCCTCAGTAACCTGAGATGTAACTGAGGAGCAGACCAAGATACACTACTGACGCAATACTGATCATTAATTAATCGAAAATAGACTACGGATGTCAAGTAGGCCTGAGCAAGCCAAAAACCTCCTTGGGAAATTAGACAGCTTGCAACGCAATGCGCTCAAAACGTGCACAGCTGCGTCGCGAAATACAGCAGTAGAAGAACTGCAAATTCTAGCAGGCGAGCCGCCACTACAGCTACAAAGAGAGGAATTCATCCTTAGATACACGGCAAGAATATCCATCCAAGATAAGTCACACCATACCATGAAGATAATCGAAAGATGCAACACATCATTTAGCCAGCGACTGGTTTCTCGAAAACCCGGGGGGGGGGGGGCGCGGTATAATGATCCATGAACTAAGGAAGAACTTGGGAATAGAAAACAATCAAGTAGACCAGATTAAATATCTGACCCAGCCCTATGGCTATGCAAAACCTCGATAATTAACTTCAACGCAACATCATACGGAGAAAATCGGACTAACCGTTGGATCTAAAATCAAAACTTCAAACAGAAATTTACAATAAATATACCGGGTACACGGAAAACATTTACAGATGGATCAGAGTCCACAGATCCAAACAGAAAAGCAAACGCCATATTTATACAAAAAGAGAACATTGTTTTAGGAAACAGACTTCCAGACGACTGTTCCATAGCATTTTGGGCAGTCATCTAAGCCCTCAAATGGACAGTTGACAGCAAAACCAAAAAAAGCAATCATACTCAGCTACTCCCTAAATGTATTCAGATCGCTGGAAACAAACATCAATAGCAGAACGAACCGAATTAAAACAGGAAAAACACTTCTGGCAAGCAGCTTTGGAAAATAACTCCCAGTCAACATCAAATAGGGAATAAACTGCCCATATTGCCCAACATTAGAAGACCTACATCATATCTTCAACGAATTTCAACAATACTCAAGTCACGTTGTGGGGAAAATTTGATGATGCTTTATGATTCATGTATGCAAATATCTTCTTATAGTTAATTCGTAGTTAAGAGCACCTGGGATACGTATTATGTAAGATTACGACTAGAGCCCCGATTCTGGACACAAAGAAACTGCATGTCTGTTGTGTAACCATTGCGCAACGACCCGTTCGGGGTAAATTCAAAGGGAATTCTACCACCATGCTTACCAGGTAGGGACTCGTATGTTTATTTTGCAATCAGTCAGTGATGTCAAGACAGGCTTGGAAGCAATCTCGATCTTTTGGGGACCGGAAACTCGAGAGTAACAATTAATTGATAAATTACCCCAGGGCAGTTTTCAAAGAGACCAGACCGTATCCAGTCGAAGCTATGAGATTCAAATCAAGGGCGGAGTCTCAATAAGCAACCGCTTATTTTTGGACTAAATCCATTTTTCAATCAGTACATGTGTGAACCTCGCCAAGGGTTGATCACAGAGAAGTTAAGAGGCATTAGACTGTACTCCGAGTCGTGAGCTCTTTTAAAGTCGGGAAGAAATTCAAGTGAAATTCTAGGTGTGGATTTACGAACAAAGGCTTCTTGATGTAATTTATCTACTCCCGAATTTGTCTTACTTTCATAACTAAGTGTTGTAAGACTGATACATTAATATGTACATTTAATTTATTAGAAATGGAATCTTCCATGTATAGCTGAATTATCAAATATCGTACAGCGAATTATTAACATGCAAGATTAACGTATGTAGATTGTAAGACTGGAATCGAAGTGGATGGTTTAATTTACTACTATGCTGCATCGTAATGCATAACTGTATTTATTAGAGAATTGTGTTAGAACTTGTACTTGCTTTATCAGTATATGAATATATAGACTGTTAATTATGCAGAGTTAGTCACTCTTGGACTTATGCACATATAATTAGGTATTTGTATATTTGCATGTGTCTTTTATAATTCGTAGGGTAAGAAATGCATATGATTGATATTTATGATAATAGTTACTATATCGAGAAGTTCACAATTAGGGATGTGAATGTACGTATTAGAACTCGTTAATAATAATGTTATTATTATAGCACAATTATTATAGAACAAAGTGTGTATGGAATATTTAGATGAGAATGCGTGTGTTGACCTGTTAATTTATTCGCCATTATTCTGATGAAAGGTCTGTGAGAGTGTGGTGAATTTTCCTGAGAACAGAGTAAGTCCCTTCTAATTCCAAAGGAAGCTTTCCGTGTGGGTGTTAGAGTCGACATCCAAGTATCGGAGAGAGGGAAGAGACTTGGAGAGCAAGTGGTAGGCGTTATTATAACGCCAGCAGTTTGTGTGGAGGCGCAGTGCCAGAAGGAACAGGTGATAGAGAGTACCGGAAGTGTCGGAAGGACGGATCCGGATGTTCCAGGAGACCATGTAGTCAAGGGCACAGGAAGTAGCAAAGAGAAACAGGAGGAGGGCAGTGATTGACAGATGAGTAACAGACAACACTGAAAGGAAACGCTCATTTAAGACCTTTCATTTCATATGATGAAATAGTAATTGGCAACTGTGAATAGGTCATTGATTGTATTTGTTCGAAAGAAATTGCGATTGAGAAATTTGTCGATGAGATTATTGAACACATTTGATATATTTTATTAAATTCTTATACCTTTCACCTTCAATTTTTTATACACATAGACCGTCGACAATGCTGACTGGTTGCTTGGAACTATTTAAACTTTAATTGTCCATCTTTCTCCGGTATTAGAAATAATACCGTAGAATGCACGTTACACTCAAAACAAAGGAAAACAATCCGAGAAGAGCAGAAGAGGGTAGAGGCACCCATTACATACCAGGAATTTTTTTACGCCATCTTCTACAAATAAGGAACTGACAGTAGTATATTAAAATGGGGGTTCTGCGTCACCTAGCTCTAAAAGCTAGGCAAGGAGTCCCTCCTCCATGGATCTGTACTACTGAGTTGTGTGGGCTCTGGCTCATTGTATTAGAGGTGTGCTTTGTAATATAGTGAAGAACGTCCTTTCTGTGTTATCCTTGGAGTCTAGATCGATTGGGATTGAGTAAGGAGGACAAAAATGAGGTTCCTGACTTAAGTGAAGAGGAGTCTCAGGAGTGGCTGAAGCGTGCTAAGGCGTTAGTAGCGTATGCGAATAAGGATCTGAGTTATGTGCCTGAGATGATCTATTGTGAGGAGAGCGAAGAGGAGAATGAGGAGTGGGTGAGGCGCAGTCATAGTTATCAGCGTCCGGTCCAAGGCTACAATCAGCAGTATTACATCAAAAATAAGCTGAACCGTTTTCGTTTGTCAGAGCCACAGCGAGATCAGCTTTATTGCTCGTTAAATAAGGTAACTCCTGTTCAGTTGGTAGGTTGTGCGAAATTCATAAAATTTGAGTATGTGTTCAAGCGTATCTTTGAGAAGATGGACCTTCACGAACATGCGGAAAATGTAAGACAGTCTCTGGAAAGAGCTTGAACGAGGAGTATGATAAGATTATTTCGGAAATTCTATTGTAGTCAAGGATGCTGTGGGAATTCACGAGTTGAACTGTTCAGGATTTCCAAACCACTTGACGGGAGATATTTACTTTTGGTAGAGATCACTTTTTTGGCTTCCACGGGTGTCATTCGAATGTTGCGATGCCACGTGTGATGATACTGGTCAACGATGTCTGGTAACAAATCTAAGTATCGGTTGGTGTTATCGCTGGTGAATCTTTTCCACATGCGATTTTTGAGAGTTCTGTTAAACTGCTCAACGAGAGGCTTAAGGGGACTTTGTGTGCTGTACAAGACAATATTAATTTTTTTAAGCCAGTCTGAAACGGTTTTGTTATAAAATTCACTTCAGTGATCTGCCCAGAATTTACTGGGTTTTCATGCACCTGCTGTTTTATCAAGTGCCTCCAAGATAGAAGTTCCTTCTTTTATTTTTGAGAGGAACGACCCAAGCGTATTTGGTAAAGACATCGATGCCCGTCATGAGATATTTGAAATGATCGTTGTACTTGTTTTAATCTCTCATGTCGGCGAGATCTGCTGATCATAGATCGTCTGCGACAACTGCGATAACTCTGCGTCGTCGAAAATGATTGCGTTCTGGTTTATGCAGTTCTTCTGCCAGCATCGAAAGATCTTCTACCCCACAGCTGACTTTTTCATTTTACCTGGAATCCCGATTCCCAACTTATGTTCGGTGCCAATGATGCCATGCACGAGAGCTCTGTCTACACCTTCTCTGAAATGTTTGGGCTTGAGTTCTTTTAAGTTCCTCGGCATAACTCGATCGCATTCCGCTTTATCGGCGGGATGATCTCGATAGCAGATATCGTGTTGCATCGCGATGGCATCGACACCGTTGTAGGGCTCCTGACCTGGAAGTGGCTGATCGTGTTCATCCACTTGCTGTTCAAGGGCGTAGCACGGTCCGATGAATTTATATCCTGGCAACGTCCATCCTCCACGAGGTCTGGGAAGTTTTCCGATCAGTGAATGGACGTCCACGGCTCCACCGAGAATTTGTCGATGTCTGCAGCCTTTGCAATCTCCCACGCATATGTTTCATTCCACGCGAAGGTCTTCTCAGCTCGTATCGAGATGGCAGTGTCTGCAATGAACCATGTCTTATACAGATCATCTCTTCATTTTAATGGTCGTTCCTACGACAAGGCGTGACTTTTTTAGAACCACACACGGCACATCTCGACTTGATCATGTGGCGATTATTTTTGTTGACCACCTCGACGGGGTCGACACTCTCCGTTTTGGTCTGGCACTTAAGGCACCACGAATACATGGTTGTTATATGAGGAGTGTACATTATTTTACTGTGTATTTTTAACTCTAAAACGGCCTCGACAGGTGATTTTCCATCATGTCTGAGCTGGATGTAATCGACGCAATACCATCCACACTTGATATCGCTGACTTCCTGAAGTTGTAGAAAGTTGTACACAACACCTTTGTGCGCTGTGTGGAGATAACACACGACTTCATCAGGAGGAGTTAAACCAAACGAATCGAAATACTCCACATCGCTACAACGGAGATCACTGACGATGGCAACCCAAAGAGTGCCATGTCCATCGTAATAACTTTGCAGGTTAATGAATTGTCCATTATCTACTCCTGCTGCTCTGTACATGTATTGGGCGGGTAAGTCTCTTTCTAGCACCAGCGCATGCTTGACGCCTCTGAAGACGATACGGATATCTCGACACACACCAAAGCTGCTGCTGAGAGGAAGCATCATGCAGATCTCGTGACTGGTATCGGTGAGAGCGCGTCGAACGGCAAATCCCACGTTGTATGTAGCATAACGTTCAAAAGCAAACTTAGCTCTTAAATTGCCCCCATTGACATCAGCAGCATCTGCCACGCCTGTCACAGGAAGCAGGTCTGCATTCGGTACTGACTGAAGTTCCGTAGCTGTATCTCTGAACCACCATAGGTTGGTAGCGCACGTTCGCATGTAGTCATCGCTGGACATGATTAAGTTCAGGATCGTGCTGACTTAAGGTAAGTAGCCATTGATTTCTTCCACGGTCTGGTTGTTCGGTTGGTATTGCACTGACTTGAATAACGACCGTCCATTGTTTTGGAGCGTGACTTGTGTATTAGCTGCATAGTTTCCACCCTCCGCAGTTTGTATTTTCCCAACGGACTTCCATAAAGGCCTTATGGGGAAGAAGGTACACATCTTCATCACGAGTTTCTATTTTTCAGTGGGTAATCGCGTTGACGTTAGCGATGTTCGTGTCCTGGTACTCAACGTTTACGTATTCGGTCGTCGAGTCATCACCGGGAGTGTTCTCGTTCAGACGAAGGTAATCGGGAGTAAACCTCGACTACACGATGCTCTGTTATAATAGTGTTATAAAAATTACCATAATCTTTTTAATCCATAACCGGATATTATGGTACCCACGGAGGGTTGTGGACTTTGTACACCGACCTTTCTTTCCAGATCCTGAAAGATTCTTTCGGATCTGTCGCTGAGGACTGCTGTGGTTTTATGAAGAGCCTGTTTGGCCTGCCTGGACAGATAGGACTACTGTGTGGGAAACGCCGACGACGGAGTGGGAGGCATGATTTTGCTGGCTATTTTTTGTCTCACGGCCGTTTCAGCGGCAGAGGCTGCTCCGTTTGCTCCCGCTTTAGCCGCTTTGATAGCAATCTGAGCGGCTTTAGCGGCAATACCTGGAATGACTGCGCGTACAGAGGAAAACCGAGTGGATAAAAAAGCACGATTTTTTGTCGTTGTACGCGTGAAGATCTCATAGTCGCTTATTTTATCTGCGAACACTTTTTATGCTGATTTTTTACGCACTTGCAGATAACAGGTGATTATTTCGTGGTTATTATTAACGGTATTTCCGGACTGATCGGTGAACTACATGGTGAATTCTGAAATCGCGTACGTGTTCAGGATGGGATAGTAAATGAAAGGATTAGGACGAATCTACATGTGTGAGCCTGGGAGAACGTTAATCGACGTGGAATAAATCACGTTGGAGGCTGCGACAACCGAGGATAACGATCCTACAGCGATCGAGCAGTTGATGAGGAGACTGTTCACATCTGTGGTTTTGACGGGAAGATCTTCTTCGTACACTCCATTTGGTGATAAGATAGTCCCTGCACTAAAACCCAGGAGAGATCCGATAGAGGTGGAAATGTTAAATCGCACGAGGTAATGTCCTGAGAGCGTGATTTTGGGACGAAACGTAGAGTAATTGGGCAAGATTTTAATATTGACAGATACGTCTCCGTTAGCCATAATCAGTCGGGAGATTTCCGTGGAGATGTCAGTGATGTTGTATCCAACTGGCGAGATCGTGATCGTTGTTTGCTGAATCGATGGCGAGGAGGTCACGAACAAAAACCGATTGTTGCTCGAGGTGACGTTAAAGAAGCTGTTCCATATTTCGGCAGAGATCAAAGCGATCTCGTATGACAACTGTTGATCTAATTTCAGCTGGGGATTATACCTCACTGTGGAAGTGACCGATCGCGAATCGGACAACAGCGTAGTATCACTGAGAGCTGTGTCCATATCAAGTCCTCGTACAAAATACGATATTTATCCGACGTCACTAGCTTTTGATATAGAAGCTGATTGGGGATCTCCATAATTTCGTTATCGACTTCCACACCGACATTTCCCGCTTGTTTAGAAGCGATCACCAACTTGAGGCGTGAGACGATATCAGCGGGATTGTGGAAGTAGCGCATGCTACCACCGATACCTTTTCCAGTTGTTTCCTTCTTCTTCTTCTCTTTCCATTCCGTAATGGGTACTAAGGTAGGAAGGAGAGCCTTGTGCTCTTCACTATACTTCCTTTGTCGCTCTTCTTCCCATTTTCTAAATTCCTCATCTTCCGAGATCTATTTTAGTCGAGCACAGCCTGCTGTGGGCTTCGGATAGGGTGGATCTGAATCTGCCGTGAGAATCATTGGTCTGGCTCCTGAGAGACAGACTTTTCCTGACTTTGAGTTCCTCTCCCACCACTTTATTGTAGTCTTTGGACTCCCCAAGCAGATGGTCAGATATTCTTTTTCGTTTTCGTCCTTGTTTTGCATAATCCAGGGTCCGTACACTCGGTTGACGTCAATAATCAATGCACGTGCAGCTACCGCTTTATAGTAATTTTTCTCCGCAGACGATCCTAACAACACACGATCTTTGATTTCTGGAATTGTATCTCTCACGAAGCACTCCAGCCATTCTTTGCTTAAAGTAGAAGGACTCTTAAAACCGACTTCAAATACCAGTTCACCTATTGCTTGTTGAGTTTTATCCTACTCACGTATTTTGGCTAATTCCTCTTTTGAAAACTCTTTATGAAACTTTTCGTTTTCGCGATGAATCCTTTCTTCCTCCTTTATCAGCGATTCGACTCTGGCTTCGGATACTTTCTTTTCCTCTTCCATCTTCTGGAGTGATGCCGCTGTTTCTTTTTCTTTTCTTCTATTTTTTTCATTCAACTTTCCTAGCTTCTTCCTTTTGCTCAGATTCCACTCGTCTCATCATCTCCGATATGTCGCTTTCTGGAGGTGGTGGTGCTAACTCATTCAGCAATCGTTGCTGCTGTTGTTGAGTCGATTTCAGCGTGTCCAACAACTGATCTTGCTTGACATCGTACGTCATTTTGGCTTCGTCTATCTTTGTGAGGAGTGGTTTGAACAATTCTCCAGCCACATCACGTTAAAACGTCTGCTGACCTACTTTGTCTTCGAGGACGCGCGGACGTAAGGCCGCTTGTTGCTCGATAAACATTTTGAGGACATCCTCACGCTGACAACGACTGGTGATCTTTTTGAACGACATGTCTATATTATTCAGGAAGGTAAAATTCGTCAAATCGTATTCGGTAGCGTTCTGGGATTGTCTCCGCATTGCGATGAAACGTCATAAATCATGTTTGGAGGACGACGTCGCTGAGGCACAGCAGTCTTTGAATTGTTTCGCAGTGATGCCACTGCAGTGGTCTTTCGCGATCGGTCGATGTCTCGGTTATCGAGTCCTGAAAACAACACAAAGCATCCCGTATTCCGTCGGATGTATTTAGGCACATCATAATGCGACTAAGTCAGATAAAGGCTGTTACAGAGCTTGTGTCACGACAACAAAAAAACTTACGGATTTTATTCATGTTTTCTCGGTCAATTTTAATGTCGTCAAACACGATGATCTTGTGCGTGTCCGAATCGAGTTCTTCTACGGGTTGTATGTTGTCTGAATCTGCTATGGTGAATACGTCTCCAGAAAAATTGTTTCCTGAAACGGTATTTCCAAACTCGTGCAGCGTGTGGTATTTATTTTTATGAGGATTGAGTGTGTACAGGATGACACGATCGTACTTCAACATGTTATTCTGCAGCATGTTCATGAGGAGATTGGTTTTACCTCGACCAGTAGGACCCACGATCACGTAGTAGCAATCCGGCGGCAAAAATTGATGCCGATGCAATATTGTTTTCTCCTTCGTGTCGAGGGTCATGATGTTCATTTTATAAATAATTCACGCTGAGATGTCTTACACATCCTTTGGTACACGGATTTGGTCGGGAATTAGCTTTTCTACGATTGAATTGGACCATAAAGTCAGCCGCTCTTTGGATTCCATGGAGGGTCATCTCTACACGAGCGATCACAGTCTCACCAATCTCGAAGATGTGAGTTTTCCACCTCCAGATTCCAATGCTGCACAATAGTCTCACGTGAATCTGCTCGAGCAGACCAAATTATCGTTGGCGGGTGGAACGATGATTGGAAATCTCAACATGGGTGGAATGAGTTTATACGGACTTCCATTAGCATCTGCTGGGTCTTCTCAACCCGTGAGGGCCTCCGATCTCGAGGTATCTCTGGCTGAAAAATACGATAAAACGGGCGGAACCGTCAGTGGAAATGTCGCTGTCACTGGAACGTTTTCCGTAGCAGGTCAGATATATTGATGTCCTGTCCGACCTCTGGAAACACTTCTCAAAATGCCAGATGTTTGGGTGTGTACAGCGGACTCAACACGAGAGCGACCATGGTGTATCATTTTGGAATTTCAGATCGTTCCATATGGATCGACAGATATCCTAGTGGAAATTACACGCCCATCACTGTTCAAACAGTAGAAGGATCTCGCGTGAATAACTCGGGTTACTACGATTTAATGGATGTCAATGACAGTAAAATTATTCTGTACAGAACAACTCTATGCAAAACCAAAAGCTGTATGAACTTCCTACCACGTGTCCGATCACCGATAACACTCAAACAATTTCGTAATCTCAGCTCAACTCGTTTAGAAGCACTAAATTATCCACGACAGGAAGGACTATAACGGGAGCGATCACTATGTCAGGAAATATCATCAAGAATCTTCCCACGACTACTCTTTCGAGCAACGATACCGCGGCTAGTTATAGAAATGTTAAAAGTTATGCGGTTAGCAAAAGAGGGGATAATGTGACAGGCAATGTGTTTTGGCTATGGGATCCCGACTTATAATCATCGACTATTCTCCCGTATTCGACACCGAAGACACTACAAAACAGTACGTGGACCAGCGAAGCGTCAAAAATAACAATGGTCACATTCCCGTTTTGCCCCCAGCGACTGGAAATAGATGTGGATTTTCTGTCTCGTTGTCGTCGGAATACGATGTCTCTCACATGGCTTATCTTCTGTACGCTTAGCACTTAATCGCAAATAATACTGCCAACGAGTGGGAGACCGTCGGAGTGACATCTAATTTTTGGATGCAGGTTAAACTTTCCATGTCAGTCTTGATCTGGAAATTTCAGCTGAGTGGACGTGTGACAGGAACACAACGCGTGCTCACCCGGAGAATCGATGCCATTAAATCCGATGCCACTACCGATGTGCTGTATAATGGAACCACGATTACCGGAAGTAATCTTCTGGAGTTCACGACGACGGTCACCGATACCAAGTACGTTGCTTTTAAATTTATGGAACTGACTGCAGAGCCTACTAATCCTGGCTTGAGTTACTTTCAGATATTAACTCTCGACGATCTTGTATAGATCATGACGGAATTCGTTCGCATCGCTACGGAGCTGTACTAGCTGCTGTTCGACGATACTTACAGACAGGACTCGTCGTACGATGACAACGACCAGCATGTGCTTAAGCAGACCACGGGAATGCATGCGGAGTTAAATGAGGTGAGATATGCGAGCGAATAATCCTTGGAAGAGGCATACGAGCGATGGAAGCATCACGACGTAAAATGGTCTCATCTGTCTGTAGGGCACATGTAGCAGGAGCAGCTCAGAGAGACCATCGATAGGTACTGGACTGTCTTTAAATTTTGTAACGATAGAGAGTCAGCACGGTTAGTCAAAACCATCGAAGGGATCGTGCATGACACCATTCACGAATTACATCCAGACTTCGTGGACGCTATCGTGAGGAAGGATTGGTCGAAAGGAAGACGACGAGGCACACAAAAAAGATCACGACTGCATTGACAAAGTCGTGTCACGAAAACGCTTTCGCGGCAATCAAACACTGCGTGACTCTATAGACAAACGTATTTTTTTTTCAGCAGGTGGGTCTGGAATACGAGGAATATGTGGATTGACGCAACTAAGCCGGTTTGAAAAGTATTATGACCAAAAATATGAGACCTAATCCTATAAAAGATGTCTGACCACGGGGTCTTTGTCACTGACGTGATCTTGTATCATTCCGAAGCGCTCCACGAAGCCATGGCGACGGTATTATGAAATAACGCTCCTGAGACGCTCGAACTGACGCTGACCAAAACACAAGCAGCAGCGCGTGGACAGACGTTACTCAAGCGAGATCAGCTTGCGTTATCTAGAAACAATCGTGAAAATCTAGTACGATAAACATTTGATCAGAGAGAACTGCATGCGATATGAGTTAAAAAACGCTTACAACAAATCTTAAAATTATCTTAGTATAGAATACCTTGTATTCCAAAGACATGGCTGACGGCGTTATCAACAACGTAGACCAAACGCGATACCTCACGTAGTCATCGTGGAAAATCGAAAGGATCTCGAGGATGCTATTGTGAACGTTTTCCATCTCACCATAGACACCGGCGTGGCTCTCGCGCATACCAAAGTGGTTGGAATAGGAAACGATCTCGTACTGCTCACGGCGGCACAACAGAAAGAGCTCTACAACAATGATATGCTGAACATCGTCCACGATAAAAATCTCCTTTTCAAGCACTGCGTCTCCTGCATGCATCGAGAAGAACTCCTCAAGTTGTTGTACAGATCCACCGAGGCATAAAACAAAATTGTAAAAACATGATTTTCTGAAACATTGTTTGCTATCCGTCAGGTCTTATCTCTAAGTTGCACAGTCTATTATCCGATTTATCTCCGTCGAGATGCACGACAGAATATCGGATGGGAACAACTCCTCGGTGAGCTTCAAACACAAAACGATGACGGTACATCGTAGCCCTAACTACATTGACAAACAAATGAACAATGGAGTATCCGGTGGCGCTAAACCTAACCACATGCCTAACTTTAGTGCGTACATTACGTACCTCTCCCTCCAAGTTAGCTTCAAAACTTCTAAGCAGGGATGTGAACGTTCCATGGGCTCAACTTTGTTGACTACAGTCATGCTTAATCTTGGTCAGAAACTCGTCGAACAACGCTGAGTGGTTTTTGGAGCTCTAGGTAGTTCTCGCTTTTTCGTAGTAATATTTAATCGCCCTGAGTTTTCGTCCACCGCATCGCTGACACACTTGGAACTGACATCGAACATCTTCCGGCTACCCAAGCAGGGTTTCATTCCAGGACTTCCACGCATCATAAGAGCATGATGTTGTGCGTAGTACTCTCTCATGCATGACTTGTTGCACTTTTCCGTGCTGCCCTGAGGTAACCACGCACACTTAAGAGTGACACGCAGAAGCATTGTGCTATACAATAGATCAAATTTTTTTTGCTATACAACAAGCAATTAAAGAAATGACAAATAAACAAGCAATTAAAGAAATGAAAAACGGGACTATATTATATAGCATCTCTATCATCGCAAGGAGAGACTAGAATCTTGCCTAGTATCAATGAAATCACGTATGGCAGGTCCAGGGAAAGAGTTTATCCTTTGGCATGATATTGCTCGTCGACTAAGGAGCATTGCTCGATCAATACAGGGTACCAACGTACCCTATCCCAGATCGAATGCTGGTCTGCACGAGTTCATCGAACGAGTCAGAGGAGACCTCAAGAAGATGCAAAAAAAAATCATCCTACGCGTCGCAAGCTCGCCAATGAGTACAAAGCACTAGCGGAATGAGAGATCCTCACCATGCAGCAGTACATGAAGCAATTGCGAGACAAGTACAAAGTACTCACGGGCAAAACAGCTCAGCCTTTCAAACTTCTTCGACTTCAGCATGAAATCATGCGTGGATCACGATGAGATGATAACGAGAAAAAAAAAAAAAAAAATACCCAAAATCGACCTGCAAGCCTTCAACGATAACGAGATAAGATCACGCGTCTTCCACCACCCAGACATACCGATAAAGCATATGAATGTTTGTTGACAATGGATTTATTTACGATCATCCTCATGCCCTTCAACGCGGAGTCGATCTCGAACTCCTGCAGCGCATTCTACAACCTACAGAAGAGGCAGAACTACGCACACACACGGGCATCAAACTCAGAGTAGCTCTCAACGTTCATCTAGTGAAGGAACACAAGAGCATCGATGTGTGGATCAGGGCCAAGTCGTTCATCGTGTCTCGCAGTGACGATTTTAGTCACATCGTCGATGTCGCCTGGTCGTTTATCCAGCGTCGCATTGAAGATTATCAAGAGTCACGATGGGCATGGATCTTTGCCGTAGTCAATTCTATTTCGCTTCAAACTTCCAAATTCACACCACTCTGTGGAAGTTAGTACGTATCTCTACCCAAGCAAATCCTAGCCACCAAAGCATGCATCAGTGTCAAAAACAGTGATGACTTCTGCCTCATCTGGTCTGTACTCTCCGCATTACATCCAGCTGAAGACAATGCCAATCGCGTCTCCACGTACAAGCCGTATTTTGATACACTCCACACCACCGGAATCACCTTTCCAGCATTAGTCAAAGACGTTCATAAACGAAGGACTCTCCATCAACATATTTGGACTCGATGACAAGAAAACGGGTGATTAGCAGTTCGTGGTCTATCCCATGCTGGTCTTCCCCACAGCCTCACTACGCAGCATCAATTCGCTGTATTACCAACACCATTTCGTGTACATCAAAGACTTCAGCAGGTTATGTCTATCTTAGTACATGCAACATAAAAATCATGGCTATTTCTGCTATCGTTGCTTGCAATGCTTTCCTCAACAGCAGCGATTACACGATCATGTCACATCGGGATACTATCAGGAACTACAAACCATTCAGATGCCACGCGATGCAACACTGCAGTTCGAACACCACTACAAAAAATACACACAACCCTTTCATATCGACTTCGACTCGGAAGCCATCCTGGAAAAGGTACAAGGACCATCTCCTGATCCAGACCATTCCTTTACTCAAGTGGAACACATTCCCTGCGTAATTTGCTATAAAACCTGCTGTTCCGTCGATGAACATTTGTCTTCACCCTATCGTCAACATAGTGGCGAGGACTGCATTCCATGGTTCTCGTCGCTGAATGTAAACGCATCCAAGCCATGCGAAAAAATCTAGCCACGTTGATTCCACTTACACCGCCGCAACAGTGACAGCACAAAGCAGCACAGAGATGCCACATCTGCGAAAAGTACTTTCAACCCAATGATAAAAGATGTCAGAGACCATTGCCATGTGACAAGACGTTATCGAGGAGCAGCTCATGATCACTGTAATCTACGCTTCAAAGATCTGGACTTCCTTCCGGTGATCGCACATAATCTACGAGGATAGGTTGGACATTTTATCGTGGCAGCACTCAGTCATCCGCGAGTCAAACAACTTCTCGACGAAGTTGGAACACATCAAATGCATCCCCAACAATTTTGAAAAGTGCATGTCGTTCTCATTTGGGCTTTTCCGATTCATTGGTTCGTTTCAGTTCATGTCGGCATCGCTAGAAGAACTCGCTAGAACTGTCATCTGTTTACTCATCTCGAAAAATAATTTGGTAACAAAGCGGACTTGCTAAAGCAAAAAGGAGTTTATCCCTACGAGTATATCGATGCGTGGTCGAGATTCGATGAAACCTCGCTGCCATCCATTGACGCCATCTATTCTCACTTACATCTCTTCAGCACCACCGACGAGGAATATGAGTACGCGAACAAGATATGGAACAATCTCGGCTGCTAAACTTTTGGAGATTATCATGACCTGTACTTGAAAACGGACGTACTCCTACTCACGGACGTGTTCGAAAATTTCAGACGCATGTGCATAAACCATTACCAACTCGATCCACTCTGGTATTTCTCCTCACCAGGACTCTCCTGTGATGCTCTCCTCAAACAATCCGAGTGACACTAGAACTCTTCAACGATCCTGACATGTTCATGTTCACCGAGCAGATGGTACGAGGAGGCATCTCTGTCATCAGCAAAAAAACATGCCGACGCCAACCATAAATACATGAAACACTACGATCCCACTCAACGACTACACGTACATCGTCTACCTCTATTCAAACAATCTATATGAATGGGCCATGTTACAACCGCTTCCTGTTGAAGATTTTCACTGGATCACAGGAGAGCAGTTCCTCGAGGAAAGACAAGCGGTATACCACGACGACTGGGCATATTTTGTCGAAGTCGATCTTGAGTATCCATCCCATCTCCAAGACGATCATAACGATTATCCATTCTGCGCTGAATAAATTATTGTCACCCACTCGATGCTCTCTCCACAACTACAACAAAAAATCCAATTCGGACTCAGAGATGCCAAGGTCAAAAAACTGGTACCCAATCTCAGCCATAAAACCAAATACAAAATGCACCATCAACTGCTCGAACAAGCTCTACTACACGGATACGTTCCGAGCAAATTCACAGAGCACTCAAGTTTAAACAATCGTCGTGGATGAAACCCTACATCGACTTCAACGAGACACAATGAGCCAGTGCCAACACCACCTTTGACAAAGACATCTTCAAACTCATGAACAATAGTGTCTTCGGAAAAACCATGGAAAACAATCGGCATCGAAAGAAAATCGAAATCGTTAATGACGTTCGACGCCGAGATAAGCTCGTAGCCAACGATGCATTTCTCTAGATGAAAATCTTTGACGAAGAACTCGTCGCCATCGAATCTAGAAAAACCAAACTTGATAAATCCATCTACGTCGGGGTCGCTATTCTCCAGCTCTCCAAGATGCTATTGCTCTAATTTCATTATGACTTCATCAAACACCAGTACGGGATAAAGCCACAGTACTCATGATCAATACAGACTCACTCGTCTGTGAAATTTACACCGATGACGTCTACGAGGATCTGTATCAACACCGACACCTCTTCGATCTTAGCTATTATCCACAATACAGCTCATTCCACTGTAACGACAACGAAAATGTACTCGGAAAATTCGAAGATGAAACTCATGGCATACCCATCGCAGAATTCATTGGACTTCGAGCTAAATGTATTGCACCACTCTTGACGATGGCACCTTCATGAATAAAGCCAAAGGAGTAAAAGAAATCAGTCACTGACAAAATATCCACCCACCAACATTACACACAAGCACTGCACGGACACATACATTACTACTCTATGAGAACTTTTCGATCACAGCAGCATCATATCTCTACCCTACTCACTCACATAAAAATGACTCTGTCCCACTGATGATAAACTTTACTCCGCCGATGGCATTCACACACTCGTTCATGGACACAAAGACTCAAAACAAGTGAGCTAGAAACCACACAACCCAGTTCCAGGGCTCATGCAGTGAGCCAGAACCCCACACAACTCAGTAGTATAGATCCATGAGGGAGGGACTTATCGTCTAGCTCGTAGAGCTAGGTGAGCAAGAACCACCATTTTCCTATACTACTACTGGCCTATCTCAATATTCTGAATTTTATTTCAGAGACAGGATAAACGGGAAAGTATATATAATAATCTCTTTATATTGACATTCACATAGGCAGCCTATTAATGACCTTCCCAACGATATGCCCTATACACACGTATGTGCTAAATCATGTTTAATAACTAGATGTTCTGTCGGACCTTGTGAAGGGATGGCGTTAATTTTTTTAAAGAAAGTAAAGTCAGTAGTTCAGGGAGTCAGCATGTAGAACTGGAGCTATTAGGGTTAAATTAAATGTGGGGAAGAAAAACCCTCTCATTTATGACTAATTCCCCTTAACGCGGTTACATCAGATTAGGCTCTACAACATTAGTCAAATAACTACGTGCAACTTTTGGGTACATGTATATGGGTTACTGATAAGTATATCGGTCAAAAACAGGCATTAAATTCATATAATGTGACTGCTTGTCGATCCAAAACAGAACACATACCGGTGTTAGTGTGGTATACCTGTACCATCCACGTAGTCTAAACGATTTTGCTATTAATATATTACGAGACAAATTACTACATTCCTTACCTGTATTCAATACATGACGCCGTAAATTCTATTCCTTTCATGTATGTTCTAATTTTAGAGGAGAGAGTCTGCTTAAAATGAAAAGAAAATGTATTATGAGATCAACAAATATACTACACGCCTGGATTTTACAAAGATCTGCATAATAGCACCATCTTAATTTTAAAAATTAAAACTGTTGTCATTTACGGAACTGTTGAGGCAGAAATTGATTTTGGTTAAGCATTAAGTGGCGGGGGTTGTCGAAAGAAATAATAATAAAAGGTCATTGTGGAGATAAATAAGAAATACACGCTATAGAAGAATAATTTTTTAATCTAACGGACACTTTCAGGTGTACCGTATAACTTGGAGATATGGTGAACAGCTTGAAATTTCACTAATTTGCACTTTTGTAACTTAGAGAACCTGATTGAAAGCCCCGGTGGGGCTCAGAGAGGAGAGACCCCACCCCCCAATGCAAACATATTATAGTTACATCAGAAACCAATTTCATACTTCTCCTAGCTTATTTAAAAAAAAAATATTTAACATACTTTGTAGCTACTAAACTTCAAATTTACCGTAAATACTTTGAAAAATTATTGTTTAAAAGAATACTCACTATGCTTTTAAAATTTAATATATTCCAAACTCATAACCAAAAACATGTTTAGTAATGCGCGAGAAAGTTCAGAATATGTGTTAGCGTGATTTCTGCTCAAACCGCGCAGTACGCGTGAGAGGTATGTTGGGCATACACTTTTTGTTGGGAGGAAGGTTTACTTAATAAGTGGCCAAAACCGGTTTTGGCTGGTTAAGCAATCACAAGGTACCGTGTACAGCTATTTTAAATCAGCGTTTTATCAACCTTCTATTTACACACAGTACATGTGATATTACGCTAGTCTCAGTAAAATTAACACCGTCAAGGCCAGTGAATTTGAAATAATTTCTTTTCTGAAAAGAAGACTAATGGGTATATATTCATCGAGGGCTAGAAAAGCAAAACATAAGAAAATACGGAAGTTGATGCATCGTATTGGAGGGAAAGTGACCGACGAAGCCATTCAGGAATGGCGCGAAACATACAAGAGTCATTTAAAATCGGGTTCATCAGCGATGACTAGAGACGATTTTCACAGGGTATTTACACAGTATTATAACGGCGACTCCAGGACGTTTTCTGACCATATTTTCCGGTCGTTTGACGTCAATCGGGACGGGTACGTGGATTTCAAGGAGTTTTTGGTTGGGCTGTATATATCCGGATGCAAAGACCCCAGAAGAAAACTGGGTTGGGCATTTAGAGTTTATGACGTTGATGGAAATGGAAAAATTGGCAGAGTGGAGATGACCAGTGTAATTAATGTAGGTAGTAGTACTCTCTCTCTCTCTCTCTCTCTCTCTCTCTCTCTCTCTCGTTTTTAAAAAAACGAGTCATGTGAAGATTTTTATGGATGTTTCTTGTTTTACTGTGGAGTTACCAGCGTAGACCGATTTTTTTCAGACTCTACTCCACTCGAAATCCCTAAAAGGATTTTGTCTTATAGTTTGTCTTGTATTTTTAAATTTGGGTTGTTCATCCGTTCTTGTGCAAATGCAGGTTTTGAATAGAGCATATAAAGAGGAAAATTTAGTTCGAGTTCCTTACCACTGACTAGCAATCTTAAATGAATTTTAAAATGTTTGGCTTCCATGTGTAATCTCCCCTTTGTAGTTTTATTTTAGCTAAGTATTACATATTCATATCTTTTCCCAATACCCAGCAGATTGCATCAGGAAGAAACCCATTATTATATCTAAAAATAGCACCGATTCACTATTTTCAGGCCTAAAGTGCGTTCGTATCTAAAAATAGCATTGATTCACAATTTCCAAAATATAGCTATCAGCGGTTTTCTCTTCAACAATGGGTCAATGTCACACAACTCAAAATATATTTTAATACCTTCAAATAGAGAAAATTTAAGATACTGAGGCATTTTGAAAGTGTGAAATGTAAGAAAAGGAAACAACCCATTTTTTTTTCTGTGTGGCCAATCGTCGTTGATGGTAACGTATTATCTGCCGAATTTTGATTTACTGCAAAATAATAAAGCCTGTTGTAATGTTCGGTTTTACAATTCTAAGTGTTATTGTCCCTGAAAACACCTTAATTTGCCCAGAATGGCACAAGGATGACTTTCAAAACTTTTTTGGTGGCACTAGCATTCATGAAAATCACAAATGAAACACCCCAAAAGTTAATGACTGTTAAGTTCGCTGTTATTTCTATGGAAACAATCTGGCAACTAAAACATTGTGAAATAGTATTGTTTGTCGATTTTGGCCTGAAACGTGAGCGACTTTTTTCCTTGTCGCCGGTGACATAGGCCGTAAGCAGCCATGTTGGTAGTATGTTTTCTGGTTTGGATAACAAGAATGACTCACTTAATTCAAAACTCAGTATCAGGCAAAGCGCGTAAGTTAAAATTTTACAAAGGTTTCAGATGTTACTTTTTCAGAAAAGATTGATGTGTTGACTGCGTATTTAGTAGATTAAGGATATCAAATGCAACTCGAACACTTCGTCAATCCTTTGGTCGCCTCAAAATGCTCGATAATATTAGAACAAGGCCAGATACGCAGTATTTGACGTTTTTGCTTTTGCATAAATGCCATAATTTCATGCAAGAAGTGGTAATGTCACTGCAAACAATGCTGCAAAAAAGACATTGGAAGCCTGGCCAGTTGTTGTTTTCTACAAGTTGTTAGGTGTCGTTCCTTCATTGCTTGAGCGTAGCTACATTATGCATATTTTCATATTGATGTCGGACCATGGGCGCCTGCAGGATTTTTTGCGGGGGGGGGGGTCAGGACTTTGTGCAGGGGGGTGGATTTTGCCAGACTAGACAATACCAGCTTCTGAAATTGCAATGAATGAATTTCCAAATATATAAAATGTAAAAAAAAGTTATCGGCTCTTTTTTTCACAATTTACCTCTGAAGTTCAGGAAGTGAAAATGACCAAGTGGAACTAGCACTTTTTTGAAAGGTGCACATCTGGAGTAAGACCAAGCTGTATACACTATAACCCATGTTACACCCATCAATCATACACCCAAATAAAGGGAATTAAAGGTTCTTTGAACAATACCTAAGATATACAAGGTCTTTTTTTAATAGCCAGTACAACTAGTGAGGAAACCCAGGGAAATTCTTTTTCTTTAAAATTCTAACCCAATGCAAAATGCGAAACTGTAGAGCGCCACCTTAAACCAAATATAAAAATTTATGCAATTAGTTTTCTTATTTTCATATTATTATGTATGATGTTCTGAATAAAATGGTACCTTAACATTGATTTTATGCATAAAAATAAGCTAATTATGCTTATTTTGCTCTTGCTTACATAATTTGCCATGAGGCATATTTGTGTGAGTAGTGACCTTAATTATTGGGAAATTAGAAGTCTTAGAATATAGGAATAAAGTCAACTTAAATTTAAAACTGTTACATTAAGTAAAAGAAATATGTAATGAAAATATTTCTTTTCATTTATTTGCAATGAAATTAAAAAATAAATGATGACAAAGCAAATCTGCTTTCTTCCATATTAAACAATAAGCCAATATTTTACCATTTGACCTTTGACCTTTATGCACCGCACCTGTTCCATCCCTTTTCAAACTGTAAAATTCATTGTTGACATCTCAGGAATAATTATGGCTAGTTTCATGTTCCTGTCTTTCAGAATAACACTGATTGCTATGTTGACAAAATGCAATGTGCATTTTTAAAATAGCTCACTTTTTATCATAAGGTGGGGGGGCTGTACCTATTTGAGACTCTGACACAAATAAATACTGTTCTGAGGGGAGGAAATGCAGGAGAATTATTCAAAAGGACTGTTTTGATGCTTGCGAATTAAATATTTCAGCCATACAGTCAAAATTAAATCATACAATAATAATACCTATGTGCTCTTTAAGGGGGCGCTCACCAGTTATTATGTACTTTTGAGAGAGTGACGTATGTAAGGTGAAGTTGTTGCATTTAAAACATGCACATTGGAGAGAATGTTGGCATATCTTTATGCTACTTTGATGTAATGTGACTGACATTTCTTTGGATACTGTACGTTTGGAAATTGTAAATGATCTTAGCATACTGCTAACTAAAATGACTGCTCCCTTGTGCTCCAAAAATCAGCCTGAATTTGTCTAAAGTACACTATCCTTAGCAGCTATTAAAACAGGGGAAATGAATTTTGCCAGACTAGACAATACCAGCTTCTGAAAGTGCAGTGAATGAATTACCAAATATATAAAATGTAAAAAAAAGTTATCGGCTCTTTTTTTCACAATTTACCTCTAAGTTCAGGAAGTGAAAATGACGAAGTGGAGCTAGCACCTTTTTGAAAGGTGCACGTCTGGAGTAAGGCCGAGCTGTATACTCTATAACCCATATTACATCCATTAATCATACACCCAAATAAAGGTAATTAAAGTTTCTTTGAACAATACCCAAGATATACAAGGTCTTTTTTAAATAGACAGTATAACTAGTGAGGAAACCCAGGGAAATTCTATTTCTTTAAAATTCTAACCCTATGCAAAATGCGAAACTGTAGACCAACACCATATGCCTCGGCTGTATTTCAGCGCAGTAATTTACAGAAAAATCATGCATTTTGTTCGCCTGAAATTTCTTCACGAGAAAGAAATTTTAATCTATTCGGACAACCTCAAATGTTTCGAAGTATTGAGTGGCCGTAGGATTGACTGAGAAGTTACGATTTAACAATAGTTCGAACCATTCGCATCTTTTGGATCAATCGTTGTTTCGTAAATAACCGAGGTGGTCCGAAGGCACCAGCATACATTCAAGTGTGATATGCAAGAGTGACTTCGAAGTTGGGAATGACAAGACATTAGTCTTAACATCGTCGGACTTTTCCTTCAAGCAGAGAAAGAAATCTCGGATGTAATTCGTTGGCAATGAGAACTATATTCTGAACTACTTTCGTTCACATTAAACAAGATGGAGCCGGAAGAAGATAAACACACTATCGGAACACTCTCGGCCTTTGCAGTCGTAATATATGTGGCGCACTGCGCCAGAGGCAAACCACCGAACATTTTAAATTGATGTTTATTCTTATAACTATTTCCTATGTTATTTCACGAACTGGGGAATTGGCCGAGCCATGTTCCGATCGGGCTAGACCGGTCACTTTGTCAAGTGATCATATTAAACAATAGCATTATAGATATATGTACTATACATGTCTATTAGTATTTTAAATATAATGGGTTCAGTTTGTCAAACTGATGCCAGCGGAAATGTTTCACCCATAACATTTATTTAATGTAGTTATGAATGTACAGATGAAATAACAAAAATCAGAATGTTAAAAGCAGCTTCTTTATATAATGATGCATATCAGTAAGAAGCTTAAATCAGACTATATGCTATATAATTGTGAATGATCGTGTGACACTTGTCCAGTATTTCCAGTGTTCAAGACGTCGATTAAGGACGATTTTCATACGGGTGCCGTTTCAGTCTGGGATTTTGCTGTTAGAAAGAAAGTTTTTTGTTTTTATTTGCACTTTTAACAGGTTATTGGCTATATATCATGAAGAGGAAATGAAACTTGAGTGCCTTTCTCAATGACACACAAAATCTGTCAATCCGGGCGTGCCTGGGTGGATATGGAATCTACCACGACCATTGGATTAAAAGCCAGACACTCGACCAACTAGGCTATGGCGGCTTCCCCGGCCTGGAAAATTAATTTTTTAAAAATGTCTCATGCAACAGTGACTGTCGTTTTCCCGATGGACTTTCATACAAACGTTTAACTTAGTTCAGCTGTTAATCGGATCAGACGCACACATTTTTCCCGAATACTTTAGAGTCTGCAGATGTATATCAGCTACGGTAGACTGTATAAACCCTATTAAAAATATAAGCCGAGTCGAAATAACTGAAGGGATTTCATTATACGCAGTGTTAGATAACTGGACAATGGTGTAGAGTTTAAAATATCTAACACGGTGTGGGAAAGGTCAGAGGAAATCTGAGTCAACATTAATGCCTCAAAACTTGTATGGTCGTCTGTCTCCCGACTTGCGTAAATTGTTGAAGTCTGGATGACAAGATACAAAAATAAGAAAGAAAGAAACATAATAAAATAAGTTTTCTTTTACATATGCAAGATAGAATAATTGTACTTCTTTACAGGAGGTTGAAGTACTTTCTCCACGAATTAAAAAGAAATGATGCTATTCTTCCATGTGGCATAATCTAATAAGACCTAGAAATCAGCAGTCTCTTTGTGAAGTATTATAGTTGCCTGCCTGAGAGCTAAAAATGGCAACTGCGAGTCATTCACCTCTTTGGATGAGCAAGATGTTGATTGAATACCCTTGGTGACGTAATCGTAAAATTATGGATGCGAAAATCGCAAGTCTCGTCCCAATGGCAATAATCCTGAAAGTAAGTCCAAACAGTTTCTCTAAAGTGCGTCTGCGCGTTCATATTATTTTGACCACGTGTCTAGTGCTTCATCAACGTCATAAGACATTAAATGTAACTGCATTACTTCTTCGTAAGCATGCCATTAGACGACATTACTTTCAACGATCAAACATTAGACTACGAATCTTGGCACCCATAGTCGCATGGCGCAGGAACACTCCACCACCTGTGGCAGATTTCCTGTTTTGCACGAGTTCGAAACACAGAAATACGCCAACAACATAACAATATGACAATCTCCAACGAAGAAATAAAGTGCATTTTTATCGATCATATTTGAAAGAGAAACCGTAGCTCATTCAAAATACGTGACAGGTCGTGTTGGGTCACATGACATTTTATTCGCGTTGATTGGTTTAAGCAGGTTTATAGCACCGTAGCGGGGTGTGTCGAGTTTGTTTTGGCGACATGTGACATGAGCACAGTTTCTGTTATACTATTTACTATATGACTGGCCACTGTTTCGACCACCGTGTGAATAGAGATCATACCCTCGGTTCGATGGAATGACACGGGACTGACATATTGAGCCGCACTTTATGAACTAAACCAAGAATGCAGCCAGGAGAATGTCCCTAAAGTTAAGTTTGTAAAACATTGTAATTTAATGTTGGTATAAAACAAATAAGGGTTTGAAATGGAAACTATGAAAATATGGCTTGCATGATTCAACCAGAGTTAGTGTTTGTAGCACTGCGCCTAAAGAGTCTGTTTCAACCCCAAATTATTGCAACAGAAACACAATTTGTGTGAGGCACAAAACAGTACAGTTGAATAAAATATGACCAGATGAGCTTATATGACGGCCTTTTTGTCCGTTCATTAGTGCAAATTTTGGGGGCCACGAGTAGCCGAGTGGTCTAAAGCGCTTACCGTTACGGATCACTGCCATCTCACCTGTCTGCGTGGGTTCGAATCTCGGGCTCGGCCAATGTGGGTATGTGAGAAAGCTTGCCGGTAGCTTCTCGTGAGTCGGTGGTTCTTTCCTGGGGTTTTCCCATGTTCTTCCTCCACCATTTATACTGGCCGCCATGTATAGCCTATCTTGTGCTGAAAAATGGCGTTAAACCCTATAACAACAACAAAGTACAAATTTTTATTATCGTGTCCTAAACTGCTTGAAGGATTGCCATGAAATTTTACACGTACATTTATTCCGTAATCTGTTTGGACGTAAATGAAAATAGTGTCGCTCAGACATCCAATATGGTCGCCACAGCGGCCAGCTTGAAAATATTGATATCGCTACTCCTTTGAAATGGATGGTCATATGAGCATGGAGTTGTTCTTATATTGTGTCTAGCTGGTCTTAAATGAAAATGATGCCGATCTGACGTTCAGTATGACCGCCATCTTGAAATTCGATAATGCTTTTTCTGAATGCACAGTCATATTCACGAGCGGGAAGGGGAGTGGCACCAAAATACTTCGAATGATGTCTGCTTGGTCCCATAACAAAATGGTGCCATCTTACATCAATTATGGCCTCAACAACCTCAAATTTTAAAATTTTGCTATTGGTGAAAATGTTATCAAAGCTGATATCAAGACTATGCAGTTAAAAATAAATGGTCATATAGCGAGTCCAGAAATTCATTTTGGTCAGTACCGGACTCTTGCTATATATTCCTCAGACTGAGTTTTTCCCATTGTTTTATTTTCGAGCCACGGGAATGAATGTTTGGATTAGATGCTTTGATGTTGAAATAAATTACAAACTCGCTTTCGAAAGCCATTTACACGTAGCTCACTTTTATTCGTCTGTCAGGTTTTGCTTGTATTTTTCAACTGATGTGTTGGGTGGCGAAATAGATGCATTTTTTTAAAATAAAAATTGGACATTTCTCCATATGCTTTAAGTGTGGGATTTCTGATTCTTTTTTAGTCGTAGTCATACGATGAGTCAACGAAATTGTATCTAGCGTGCACACAAGCATGGAAAGTTTGTTTTTCAACTTTTGAAACATTTTATATTTCTTGTTATTTTTGTTTTGTTTGTTTTTTTGCTCAGGCGATCCTTAGACTGACCTCCCAAAGATATATCAGGGTGAACCCTGCAAAGCTCGTGGATGAATTCTTCTCAGAAGCAGACAAAAGCCACGTCGGTGTCTTGGATCTAGAAAAATTCATACATGCCTGCCAGAAGATGCCAGTAATGGTGGACATCTTGCAGTGTGATCCATCTGCACGTACCGTCAAAAGAACTTTCTTTTCAAGGACTCTTTCTTAGTACATAGCATGTTCTAGTCGTACATTGTAAACATAATGCACTCAGATTTAGTGTATTTTATTTTTGTGAAGAAAAAAAAAAAAAACAAGTACAGAGTACAAGTCTAATGCAGTCCTAAATAAGGATTTTGTAGCCATGCATTCGATTTCTGTCGCATGCTGTACCAGAATTTCCAGTTGTATTGAACTTGGTTTAATTTTTTCTAAACAGACATAGATAAAGAACCTTAAATCCAATTTTGAAACACTCTTTAAGTTTATCCATGACATGCATTAGATTCTACCAAGTCACGTTTCACAAAAATGAACCGAATGAAGAAGGTTTATTACAGGATTATTGATGGTGATACGTATTGAAATGTAAAAAAAAATTATTTGGATGTTCGTCCGCCAAAAGATTGTCAACTGGAGAAGGATCACAACAAATACTTCTGAATCGAAGTTGTTCGACTTGCGTGGGATAGCGACGAGGATATTCCACATGTTTGTTTGAAAAAAAGCAACAACTCGGCAAATTTATGTCAGCCGTTTATAGGGGAAATCATACTATTTCGCAGCTGATGTTACATTTCCTCTTGGATAGAACAAAAAATACTCAAGAGTAGTTACCACCCTCACCCCCACCCCACCCCCAAGGAAAAATGGCTCCAGTGTAGTGTTTCCTCAAGGGAGAAAGTACCATTGTGATTTATGTTCCAAAGGAGAAAAGCTGTGCCAGGGAAAAACGGTTATTTAGCATCATTCGAATTAAAAGGTGCATATTCAGTCATTCACTTTTGTGTTTCCATGGGTTTGAATGCTTGCATAAGAAAAATGATGCAACATATTAATTTATAAAGAAGCTTGGAATGTAAAGATAAACATTTGTGTAAATTGTTGCAGTGTGCTCAAAAAGTGATCGCATGTCGTAAAGATGAATCCATGACTTTCATGTTATAAAGGTGCAGGTGCCTCGTATAATGTGCTATCTTAACTGAATACGTTAAATTACGTCTTGGATTTTTATGTTCATTGAAGTCTTTTAAAAAGAACTGTGATATCAATTACTCAGGAAAGGGACAATTTTGTCGTCAAGTATTGTACAAGTCGATTGAAAGATTTAGGGGTAAGATGTACAACATTACATTCCATTTCCTGTTTATGGACTGTTGTTTTCTAATATCAACTTTTTTGTTGTTTTTAGCATAGATTTGTTGTTTTTATTAATACCAGTACAAATGTAAATATATATCAAAAACTAGTCACTATGTATAACAATTGTTGACTCATTTTTCATTGACGCAAATATTTAGTTTTGCAATAAAATATTTATAATACGTGTCTAATGATATACATAGATCTCTCTTTTCCTACAGACATACGTTTCCCTGGCGTCAAGGCCCTCACGCAGTATGCAGAATCAAATTGCATATGTGTTTGGAACACTTAAGGCTTGTATATAAATCTCTATCTAATTTTCTGTCGTTTATTATAAGATTTTACATCTGCAAATTTTGTGAAAATTGGGACAAGTCATCATTTTTACGGTTTCTTAAAAGGGTACTTTCCGTTTACTAAAAATTAGGAAGAAAACGTTCGGCAGATAGTCGCGAGGTGTCACTGTATTTGTGAAGTCAAAATTAGTAGAAGAAAATATGCGTAAAGAAATTACATAGAACTAGAGGACTCTGTTTCCGCTATAAAGGAGTCCATTTAGGTTTGGGTAAAGATTTGGCACATTGTTTTGCATATTTAACACCACAAGAGTCTCCGATCTATGATTCGATTGACACTGAAGAGAATGGGATCGAATTATTTGAAGAAAGAGGTTTGTCAGAAATAGTAACTTCCTGTCCTGATGCTTTCCTCTTTTTGTCTGGGGAGAGCAGAACTGGTAGCCTTAAAGATTATTTAGAAAATTATATTGCTGATTTTGTGTCGGGAGAAAATGCTGCACCAGAAGAGTTTTATATTGAAAGAAAATCGAAAGATTGTGCGTGTAAGATAGAGAAGAAAATTTCACGTGTGTCGCTAATGATAGGGCTAATGAAGTGAACTATATGGTTACTTCAGCCGGCCATATTTAAATATTGTTCAGATTTAGAAATTGGCTTTGTGAGTGAATCTTTTCACTTTCCGATCATATGTGAGTCCACTTTTCCGCTTGCCAACATTAGAACCATGCATATATCGGAAGAAAGGTATACTAATCCAAGTTTTAACAGGTACAGATGAAATAAAAGAAAGACTAACGCATTGATTCATTCCAACGTGAATTTTCTGAATTTCGATAAAGTTTTAATAATAAGTTATCCCGTGGGATCAGGAAACTTCAATGTATATATTACAAGTAAGTCCGGTGTATGCTGTTTCAGCATAACAACGATAAAAACAACCTTTCTGGTGGGATAAACAAATCGATCTCTGTTGTTGTAGGATTTAACGCCATTTTTCAGCACAAAATAGGCTATACTTGGCAGCCAGTATAACTGGTGGAGGAAGAACCCTGCAAAACTCCGGGAAGAACCACCGACCCACGAGAAGCTACTGGCAAGCTTTCTCACGTACCCACGCTAGCGAGCCTGAGACTCGAACCCAGGCAGACAGAGGTTTGACGGCAGTAATCCGGAACGGTGAGCGCTTTAGACCACACTGCCACTCGGGGCCCCAATGCGATCTCTAAAAAAAGGCAAGAAAGATTATCTCCATAAATTTAGATTTAATTGTTTTATTCGAAATCTGACAGATTATAAAATGAGTAGAAACAGGTTAAAAAAATGTGATTCCCATGAATATAGATAATTATAAGTATAAAAAGAAAAAAGGAATTAATAAAATTAAGGTCAGATGTCTCAAAGTTTTGGAAGCTGAGCAAAGAAACGCGAGCGCGCAAAGCATGCAGTAAAGGCATGATCCCGTGTCTTCACTGGTACGAGTACTGCAGATCGTTACTTTGTCGAAATGACTCAGAAATTGATCACTTTTAATTTTATGACTGAAATCTAAGATTATATATTTGAAACTCCTATTTCGAAAGCTTTAGTTTTCAAAAGTAAAATCAAGAAAGTCTGGGACCGGAAGGAATAATAACCGAAATGATAATAAACACAACCCCATATACATATCCTTATTTAGTCAAGTTATTTAACGCAGTGTTTGTCACCGGGTAATTCCCTAAGGAATGGAGCAAATCATTATCTTCCCATGTATAAACGTTGTCTTCCTACAAAGGTGGGTTTCAGACAAGAGTGGCCTCCTTTTTATAGTGGGATAGGTGCCAAATCTGTCCATACTTCAGTTTGTTTGCGCTTGTTCTAGGAAGTAACCTCTTATAGTAGAGACCCCCGTAAATACGTCATATCGAATGCTACCTTTCCTCGATGTGACTTACTTGGAGTGGTTGTCCCACACAAGAGAAATATATTCCATCAGTATATTTTACTTTTTTCTTACTCTTTTTTTATCCGAGACTAAGTATTGGCTTTATTCGAACCTGACTTCGTCCTGCGATATACATGTCAGTTGTTTTTGGCGGTACGGGTAGGACCCATTCCGACTTATTACGGTGGCCCATCTTGATCTCTCAATGACTATTGAGGCAGATCAACAGTGGTAAATATCAGCTCCAGATATCCCCTAATCCGTCCTGGCATTATAAACTTGGCACCGGAAGGAAGGAAACGATATCCTTGTTCTGTCAATACTGGACTCTGCCATCAGATATAGTTCGATCTTGGTCAACACCGAATCCGATCCAACTGGCATTTAAAAAAAAACAAAAAAAAGAACGGTACTCTCAGGAAGTTGCCCACCCTGTGTCGTGTCTTTGCTAATACTATAATCGGCAATTAAAAGTTGTCTCCCTTAGCAGTTTCGGACTGTGACGCGCGTGTAAGATATACCAGGAGTCAATTATCCAGTATTAGCTGTGTTGTTAATTACACTCATTTCGGAAAAAATATGTGTGAAGTACAGATTCGCAGATTTCGAATTTATGTCTTAGTGGACTAGTTACTCCTCATGATTGAAATGTGTAATTTTGTTTGTCATAGATTGAGAGTCCTTATATTTTTTCATTTTGTCATTTACGGTTACGAGCGTTTATTATATAGACTTCAATGGAAAGGGTGGTCCTTTATTTTAAATGCAATCCTAAGTTGTTACCTTCAAACAACTCAGTTACTCCCCTTTATCAAATGCGAACACAGGAATATTCAATCATTCTAAGACAGCGTTAATAATATAGGGTATTTCCTCTTCTGAGGTGAATTTCAAAATATATTTAACGGGTTCTGGCATGATCGTACGTTGCCGCTTCCCATCGACTCCCCCACGGTAAAATTCATTGTCATCATGCAGTTGTTTGATACAAAATACATGCATGCAGCCTCAATAGGGAAACTTATCCACTTTTTTTCCTTGGTTCTTGCCGTGCCAGGAAGCTATTCGTGAACAAATCTTTCATCCACACATAGTGGTATCGCGCCGCTGAGACATCAGAGCCGTCCACGCTTTCCATGTTGCTCAACACAAGTAGATCAATCAGATTAGTCCGCCTAAAAGTTTCACTTCTCATGACGGATAGTTGAATTAGCTGAAGGCCTTTGTTCCAAGTAAACACATTAACGGCGATATCAGGGTCGAGTTGTTCAAACTTGCCGAAATCAGTAACCTGCACAGGAATTTCAATGTTTCCAAACTTGAGTTCGCCCAGTTGCTGTTTGTATTTTCGGGCTGGTCTGTATGATCGCTCGCGGGACGCAGTGCGGATAAGATCGCCCATTTTAAACACCAATTGTTACTGATCACGGTGGTTTACACGCTGGTGTTGGATTATTACTTAACCCACGGAGAAATATGAAGATGAACTTTCGTACATCTGGCAAGAGTCCATCCTGAACCTGCGTTAGTGTATTTTCAACCTTCTCGAAAATCTTTGTATAAGCTTTGTCGATGGCCACAGTGTTTTTACTGATCAAGATTATAAAGGCATCACTCCAAAACCACGAGCGTGAGATTTTTAACACATCCTTGTTTCGTGATTCGAGGCTTTCGGTAGGTTAAGCGTCATAATAAAGTCCGCACCAAGAACAATGTTCAGCTTTAACCTGGAGATGTCTTTATGCTGTAATGCTGATATAATTCCCATACGCACGTTCGAGAGAAGCATTACAGCATATTTACCTGGCTCATATTCGATTAAAATAATTACACGATAATCTTGTAAATCACGAGAGCGCCCGTACAACGTAAACTCCGAGAACTTGAACTAGTCGTACTTGTGCAGCGGCCTCGGCGGCAAAGGTAGATGTGGTACGGCGACGGTATTTTCCTCATCATCAACTACACATGCGATTTCGCCTTGCCCGGCTCATGGATGAATCATAAATAACAGTGCTGCTCACGGAGTTGCCTTACGGTCGGATGTAGCTCACTTAGAGGACATCCTAACAGCGTAAGTCTACCTGCCTTTGGTATACCTCTCGGTATCCTTGTTCAATGTTCTGTGAATCAGCTGGGTAACTTTGTCTCGCAGCTAACCGTGGCTCATCTGTAGGAAATCATAATAATGTAAGGATCCCTGCCGCTCTCATATCGTTTGTTGTCCTTATTCCACGCTCTCGCGCAAATAACTTCATTTGATTGATAATCTGTATGCCATTACATTGTATTTTTTGTAAAAACAGCATTGTATAATGGCTTCTTTAACATTATATTTTGTTTTATAAAGAACAGTCGCTTTTATACTTGACAACATCGTCGGCTTCTCCTTGACGACATCGGTAAATCGCAATAATACTTGGCAACAGGTCCACATTGTCGGCAAAGCTGATTATTCGACTTGACTACGATACCACATATAAGACATGGCAGAGCACCAGGGCCAACATCTTTGCTAGCTAATGTTCCGATACGATAATCCTATCTACACCTTGGCGGATTGAACAGATATATTAGGACCGCTCCGGTGGCCTAGTGGTCAGAGCGTCCGCCTCGGATGCGGGAGGTCGTGGGTTCGATCTCCGGCCGAGTCATACCAAAGACTTACAAAATGGTACTAACAGCTGCCTCGCTTGGCGCTCAGCATTAAGAGGTTAGTGTTAGGACTGGTCGGCCTGGTGTCAGGATAATGTGACTGGGTGGGACATCATGCTATATGTGCCAGTCATCACTATAAACTGCCACACTACAGACATCGTAGCGATATGACTAAAAATTTATTAAAGCTATGTTAAAAATCCAAATCTAACACACACACACACACAGATATATTGGTACTTTGTCCTAACGACATTTATTAGATTTCATGAGTTGCCTCCCTTAGTGTGTAATGCCAATTAACCAATAGCATGGTGCATAGTACATCGGCCGAAAATGGTGGGGACAATTGACCTAAAAAGGATACTTTGGAAGTTTAACATCGAAATTATGACTATGTACAAGAGGGAAGCCATTACAAGTGTATTTGAGTGAAAGGTATTTGTACAAACACAGGCCGGCACTGGAAAATTGCTTATTTATCAGTCCATTCAAGTTGTGAGCTCCCCTTGTCTTGAAAATGTAGAAACAGTGTTCAAATTTGAAATAACCTGATTTTGATTTGATGCGGTGGCTTGCCGCCTCATCCAATGAAATTCACAGACCCGAAGCACATAAATATCTGCTCGATACGCCAAAGTGTAGATAGGGTTAAAATATCGGAAC
>JAECUM010015149.1:0-53362 GCA_016617855.1 Megalonaias nervosa | reverse complement strand
TCTCTCTCTCTCTCCATTATTAATCTTTGATAACATGAATTGTTATCTGTTCATAAAAAGTATACATATGAATACTCTTTAAGGAATAATCCCGGATCGAAAGACGGTAGCAGCACTTGAAGTAAGTTCATCATGGGAGAATTTAAACCTTTTTCCTTTCAGAGTTGATCCCATAGAATCAAAACTTGGAGATTTAGCTGGTGATCCTAGTGCTGACGCCTTGCACTAATACCAGACTAAACTGGGAAATGAAGATTTCGAGTGGTATTAAGTCACTATATAATGTTGATTACCATTTAATAAATATTGTTTTGCTTTCAGTTTCACTTTTTGAAGCGTTATTTTATTAAGCAACAACAACATCCGGAGTCAACAAGGAATATGATAAACAGTTCCTTGTATAACAATAATATCCAGCAACATGTTCATATATGCCTTTAGAATAATAATTAACAAAACGTGTATATTACACACAAGCTCTCGTTCCACACTGCTATACAAAGCTTACACATGGTTTGACAAATACCATAGACAGAACTATTGCCAATATGAAATATGTTTGTTTCATATTTGCCGTTTGTGATCAATACGTTATGTGGGTCACAGGCACATTGCTATGTATATTTGTTTTTTTGTGTTGGATTTTTTTTTCGCAATTTTCGATTGTAAAGGGTCACTTTGTGAATATCATATTAAATAGCTACTTTTTGGCTAAGACTGTAGATTATATTTTAGATTATTATTGTTCATTGTAGGCAAACATGTTTACTTGGAATTCCTTGTCTACCTGATTTTTCCCATGTTCTTTATAAAAATTTAAATGAAAGACCTGACCTTGTTTACAACTTAGAATGTTCTTGAAATGAACTTTTGACCTTCATCCTGGTCCTCTTATTACGCGTTAGGTTTTTCTATTATGGTTGTTTACATCAGAATTATTTATGTCTATCTTAACATTTGAAGTGGAATCAGTCTTTTACAAGTGTTCAGTTTTAATTTTAGAGGATTTATTTATTTAAATTATTCATTGGGATTACAAAGTGCTCATTAATACTTTCGGACTAAATCACTATTGGGGATTATGATGAATTCATTTTGAGACCTTTCTATTGCATCATTATGATACATCAAGACTGTTAGCACATCAAAACTATGTCAGGCTATTAGTACACCAGCACATTCATATTGAATTCATTCAGAACACCACTGGAATTTATTCAGAATACTCTATATTTTTGGATTCTTAAGACTATTTGGGATTTAATTCATAATAATGTAAGCTCATTTTAAAATTTTCACGTTGTGTTCTAGGTAAATAAATTATTTGTTGAATTTTACTAAACTTGCTGGTTTGTGTTCTTTTCTGCCATTTCATTAAAAACCATTGAATCGTAATAACATCGACATCAAAGATTTCCCCGGACAAGAGGAATCGGGTGACTTTCAATCGTTCCACCAATTCTTTTTTAAATTTTCGAATTAATTTATTTTTCCACTGGCATACTGAAGACGTTGGTTGCTTGGTTTTTAACGGTACTCTCAGTTCTTTATTTTGATAAAAGAGGTATGTCGAAGACGTAGTTGGTTTGTTTTTAACGGTACTCTCTTCATTTTATTTGGACAGAAAAACTATGCTGAAGAGGATGATAAAAGCTCTCTAGATATGAAGAACATAAAAATATCGTCTACATTTATTGCCAGTCATTGAAGGTCCAGTGCCTTTATCATTGGCGTAGTGCTCCCCAACAAACAAGAGCATCTTCCATATTTCACCAGTACATGTAATAAGTAGTGTTAACTGAGATCGACGTGGTGAACTTCAAAGACATTATTATGTCGCTTGAATGACCTTACGAAAACAATACAATATTGTTATCTAGGTACTCTTACCATATATAAGTAATTGCAGTGTGCAGTTTCTGCTGTGCCCATTACAAGTACTCTGACCAAAATACATGGTCAAACGACCAAACAGGGGACATAAGCCTTAACCTAAAGAGGGAAATGTATAGAGCTTCGGGCTCGTAATCCAAGCGTTGCAGTATCGATACACGCCCATGTAGGCTGTCCCAGTATAACCTTCAGAAGACTTTATTTCAAAGGCATCCCGTTATATTAATATTTTCAGTATTTATTCCTGCTGGGTAATTAAACTTGAAGATTTATAAAAAAAATAATTGTGGTGTATCGTTATTAAAATTACATCTGTATACATATTGCTTGCAGTAAAGCATGAACAAATTTAAAATATCTACTGTTACTTTATCTATTCTACTCTTTGCTAAAAACAATCTGGGTGTTTAAATTAACTTTAAATTCTATGTTACTCTTCATTTAAAAATATTATTAGATTTATTTTCAAATACCCACAATATGTAATAAAGTTTATATCCAATATTTACAAAGTAAACAAGTTTGCCAACTCATAATCCAGCTTTATTTTTAAATGTGGATGTATGAAGGACTTTGTGTACAATTCATAATCCAGCCTTATTTTTAAATGTGGATGTAGGAAGGACTTTGTGTACAATTCATAATCCAGCTTTATTTTTAAATGTGGATGTATGAAGGACTTTGTGTACAATTCATAATCCAGCCTTATTTTTAAATGTGGATGTAGGAAGGACTTTGTGTACAACTCATAATCCAGCTTTATTTTTAAATGTGGATGTAGGAAGGACTTTGTGTACAATTCATAATCCAGCCTTATTTTTAAATGTGGATGTAGGAAGGACTTTGTGTACAACTCATAATCCAGCCTTATTTTTAAAATCCAGCTTTATTTTTAAATGTGGATGTAGGAAGGACTTTGTGTACAATTCATAGCTTCTTAGCATTAAATATTTTCTAAGCGTGTAAAACCGTTTTCAATCTGAATATAAATGTGGTCAAATTAGGTTCAGCGGATTGTTATAAAAAGTTATTTCAAGAGTTTTTTCTTGTTAGTATTGGAGACCACATTTGATAATAGATCAGTGTTTTATTTTCTTCTTTCTTTTCATGCTAAATAAACTGAATAAAGTGTAAAGTCCTTTATGTCGGCTTTTAAAATCTTTTTGTTTTTAAAATTCCTTCAGCAATTTTTAGTCGTTTTAAGCTATTAATATTTTTAGTAAAGGTGACCATATTTGACCGTGGAAGAACATTATTGGTACAAATTTAAAAGTATTCATGCTAGGATACTTTCTGTCAAAATTTAAATTCCGTGTAGAGCAGAAAAAGGTGATTTAAAGATTTATTTTAATAATGGCAGCCATATCTGATGACAGATTGGCACCATTTGAACAAATTTGGAAGGTCATCATACCAGCGTGTTTTCAGTTAAATGTTTACAAATTCCTGTTGATCGATTATTGAGTATTTGTTTCAATGGTTGTTTTCCTCCTTTAATAAAGGCTGTCATATTTAGATGACTGATCGTTAACAAGTGAATAAGTGAAAAAAAAAGAAGCCTTGATGCCAGAATTTAATTTTCCCTGTCAAAATACTTGCAAATTGATCAACCTATTGAATGCTCCGCCAATCTTCTGTTTTATTTTGTTCACTATGTCATTTCTACAAACTTTCTTTGATTGTCCACCATCAACGGACACCAATCTATGTGAATTACTTGCTCGTGAATGAGCCTTTTATTATGTAGACAAGAAGTCAAAGGTCAAGGTCACGGTGATATGAGGAATAAAATTGGTTTTAGCACAATAATCTTAGTTCTAAATCACTAACCTAGAACAAACTTTATGGATTGCCTGCACTTGAGACATGGACAACTTCATTTAATTTCGAATCAGAAGATCCAAGGTCACAGTGACATATAATACAAATAATTTCTAAACAATATTACTTTTTCCTCACGGACTGGGACTAAAGTTTATAGATGGTTTACGCATGGGTAAGATGAGGCCTATCAATTTGGTGTCAAACGTTCAAACGTCAAGCTCACTGTGCTATAAAAAATAAAAATGATTTTGCAATTCACCAAAGTCTGAGGATGCCTTTCACATAAGAAAGAAGCATACTGATTTTGGCTGATGAAGGAAAATAGTTTTTGCACCATAGCTTTTGTTCTAGACCACCTAACTTGACCGACGTGTACGGATGGTTTGCAGTGATGGCCTGAAAAAAGGCCTTTTAATTTTGAGGTTAAAGATCAAGGTCATTGTGACTCAAAGAAAATTGGAGCTTTACAGGATAATTTTTGCTCCACTAAGATTAAAACTGATATCTACTTAAATAAGTAGTTCTGATAAACACCAATATGAGGATATATTCTGTCTATTTTTTTATAATCAGGTTACAATTTTCATATTTATGAAAGTGAAACCATTTGGAATATTTTGTTACTAACAAGAAGTCTTTTTAGCAAGAAATGCAGACAGACTACTAAAATAAATAGGTCAGGAATTAGAAAAGGTCAGTAAAAATAAACTTTTATTGGTACTTGTCAGAACCTCGTTACGTGCCTGCCAGTGCTTACACGTAGGACTATTTAACATGGGACCGATGTACAATGTGCTGTACTCGGTACAGTTATTGAGAACTAGTTTGTAAACAATAACGGTGGTGAATATATGATGCACAATGGACAAAGGACCATACCATGCGACACTGAGATTAAACAAAAAGGTAAAACAGCAAAGAAGATCATGGCCTACATATCAAGCCCACTGTTAAAGCATGGCTGTAATAAGTGCGACCTTGACCGCAAGGCCACTTGGTTGAGAAAACATGTTGCAGAATAAATTATCACACCTTCTTAATGGTTCCTCTCAAGTATGAACATCAAATGGTTTAGAAAATATAAGTCAATAAATATAAAAGAGAACTTTACCCAAACCCAAAATTTTATATGACTGCGCTGTTGACCCTAAGGACAAAATAGCGTGTTGCCGAACACAATTTTTAACTTCATAATGATTCATGTGAAATATAAACACGATCTATCAAGAGGTTTAGGGAATATGATCAAATGAAAAGGCTCTAACCAAAACCATGACGCAAATTTTCTTGGACTGTGATTTGGCCCTAAGTTAAAAAATGCCAGCAAACATATCACGAAATGTATTGTCCTAGCTTCATATTAAAGATCCCAAGTATGAAACAAAAATCATCAAAAAGATTAGGAAATACAAGAATCTCTCCAAGGACTGACTTTCTACTTCCTGAAAAGTATTTCCAGCTATCCAATAATAGACCTTTTCTTACTTTTAACTGCAGAGTGTTGAAACCATCTTTGGTATTCTTGAGCGATAACAATATTTTCAAGCTGTAAGAGCACTTAAAACTAGCCAGACATCGTACCAAGTTTTTTGGTGAATGAGCGATAACAATATTTCAAGCTGGCCGCAATGATAGCCATATTGGATGTCACAACGTCGCCATTTTCATATAAGACTAACTGCGCACCTTAAGACGTCTTCATCTGATACCCCACATGTCGATATGATTACATTCAGGGGATGAAATAATAACAAAATTGTCAATATTCTGTCGGTGGCGGCCATATTGGATTTCAGATCGTAACCATTTTCATTTTGAAGCAACTAGACATCATAACAAGACCTTTACTGAAAACTTCATACTAATAGAACCATCGATTCAGAAGTAGCGATGACTTTTCAAGATGGTTGCTTGTGGCTGCCAAAAAAGATGTCTCAGAGGTACCATTTCATTCAAGATCATCTAGACCCTGGAGTGAATCTGTGTGTAAAGCTAAATGGCAATCCTCAAAATAGTTTAGAACGATCTGCGATAGAAACTTGTGCTAGCAGACGGCCCGTGTACAAATGACCATTCTGTAAACTCCTAAGGTATGTGACCATTAAAGCTAATAAGAAACTAGCAGACTTCAACCAAAACCTCTAACGCAAAGTTTCTCTGACTGTAGCCTTGGTCCCAGGGTAAAGAGGAAAGCGGGCATATCACAGAATAAATTGTATTTGCTTCGGAAGAATTCGTGACAAATATTATGAGAATCTATCAGTGCGCTTACGAAATATATGCAAACGAAAATCTTTAACCAAAATTGTAAGGAACTACGGAGACCTATGCCATGGATGGAGAAGAGACTGCTTTGTTTCACTTCCTGACGACTAATCCATATTTGACAATGTTTTAACTGTGCAGACTAATTCAGATTAAATCAGACTGCTGATGAAGTCCTTAGTGAGAGGACGAAAGCTTCAGGTTAGCTTTCTCTATACTGTTTGTGTATGTGATTGAACAGTTAAAACATTGTCAAACATGAATAATAATACTACACAGTTAAGTTTTCACCAAACTTCCCGACTAACTTGGCCTGGACAGAAATTAATTTTACATCTCAAATGATCACAACACCAACTAACATTATATGTGTGACATGAATATGCAGCTGATCAAATCATCCTATCTTTACTGAACCGTTGGGGGGCCCCTAGTGGTCGAGTGGTCTAAAGCGCTCACCGTTACGGATCACTGCCATCTCACCTCCGACTGCGTGGGTTCGAGTCTCGGGTTCGGCCAATGTGGGCATGTGACAAAGCTTGCCAGCAGCTTCTATTCGGTCGGTGGTTCTTTCAGGGGTCTTCCCGGGTTCTTCCTCCACCATTTATACTGGCCGCCATGTATAGCCTATCTTGTGCTGAAAAATGGCGTTAAACCCTACAACCACCACCACAACAGAACTGTTGAAAATAATTGTGTCGTTTGGATGGTAAAGTAATATGAGTAAAATGGAAACGTACAGATTATACGGGATTGGAATTACGGTTCTACGAGGGAGAAAAACGTATACACGGTAGTTACGTCGAAATGGAGATATACTACTAATTAGTTCGTTACAAGAACAGATCATCTCATTTATGTTATTATACAAAAGTATTACAAAAGACGCAAACAGTAACTTGTACATTAGCTATACAGAAATGTTACAGAAGGTGTAAAGAGTAACTTGTACATTAGCTATATAGAAATATTACAAAAGGCGCAAAGAGTAACTTGTACATTAGCTATATAGAAATGTTACAAAAGGTGCAAAGAGTAACTTGTACATTAGCTATATAGAAATATTACAAAAGGCGCAAAGAGTAACTTGTACATTAGCTATATAGAAATTTTACAAAAGACGCAAAGAGTAACTTGTACATCAGCTATATAGAAATGTTACAAAAGGTGCAAAGAGTAACTTGTATTGTCACGACTCTAGGCCTTAAAACATGTAACCAAAAGAAAGTGAAACCAAAAATTATAGTAAAATACAGAAGGAATTTATTTGGCTACAATATAAAATGAAAATTCAAAAAGAGACTTACAATATTGCGTATTAAATTCCAAATAATCCTAAATTCACATCACAAATCCAAATAAACAGAATGATCAGAACAAATTCCAATAGACTTGAATGTCCCGATATAACACATTGATGCAATCCAGAATGTCTTTGAATGAGTTTACAAAAATCCAGAGCAATGTATTAATCCGAAGGTCAATAAGCAATTTAGTAATTAAATGAATATTTTAAATAAATAATTCCTTTAAAATCATATCTGGTTTCAACAACACAACTGTAAACTCTAATCAAAATGCATTCCTACAGATTGCCCTAAAATAGGAATGAATTATTTTGTTGATCAAAATCCACGTCTACTCTCATTTTCACTTGGCCTACATCGTAATAGAATGTGAAAATTTCCAACAGAAAAACCTAATCTAACTGTAAACAAGACTAACCTTGAACTCAAATGCTGCGTAAACATTCTATTTACAACTTACAATCATGGACAAAAGTTGAGCACACATTATAAACTAATTACACATTACAGTACATTTACTGAAAATACTTGTTACAAAAGATACAATGAGCAACTTGTACATTTAGTACATACAGATATTACAAAAGACACACAGAGTTAACTGCTACCTTTACTATATGCAAGTCTTACAAAAACGCAAAAAGTAATTTGTACATTTACTATATACAGTATTACAAAAGGTGCAGAGTAACTTGAACATTTATTGTATGCAAGTATTAAGCAAAGAGTAACTGTACATTTCAGACCATCTATAAGTGTGTGTGTGTGTGTGTGTGTGTGTGTGTGTGTGTGTGTGTGTATATATATATATATATATATATATATATATATATATATATATATATGTTTTATAAATAGTGATGCTTTGCAATGTGCATGAGACATTAAATTGCCACATAATATAATCAGTAAAAATGCAAAAGAGCTTTATGCCAAGGTACTCTTTAAGAAGATTAATTGAAAATGGACAGTCATTATTTAAAGATGCTAAAAATGGTAATTATTAATGGATGACTCATGGCTGACGAAGGGTCATATAATAAACTTACTTGGCATTATGGCCAGATCAGCTACATTTTCATAATTTTTTTCTGGAGATTTGCTACCAAACTCATCTTGCATTATTGCATATATCTTTTAACGATACAATAAATGTATAAGGTATCATTGCTAAGAATTAAAACTGAGTGAGTCAATTACAGAAGTTAGGGACTCCACGATGAGATGGTCACATGAAAACCAGAGTGTAATCAACAATTACACTGCTTTCTTGTACGAAACATGTAGTAGTAGGAATCTCCAGAAGCCATTTGTAAACATTAATTATCAAGCAAATAATAAATTCTGAATAAAATCTTTCTTGATATTGAAACCATTGGTGCATTCTCTCTAACATATTGTGATGTATCACTTGCATACAAAGACACTGAAGTATGTTGCAAGCACTTAGGGATATTATTTACATATAACATTAAAAGGACATGACCTATAATTGATCCCTGTGATATTCCAATTGAAATTTCCGTAAAGCCCCGGCCAGTACCTCTCCAATCCATAATCTACTAGTGAGCTAAGATGAAAAGCATCACAATGAGGGTTTTGCAACATTATATGCTAATAATTTATGTAATAAAACTTAATGATCAATTGATTCAAAAGCTTTATGTAGGTCTAAAAATAAAAGTACAGTTAATTTACCTTCATCAATATTCTTCAACCAATGATAAATCAAACCAGTGAGTGCTGTCTCACAGAAATGATTTGGACAGAAGCCGAGTGATACGGGGTAATAAAATTATTATTTTATATTTTAAAATCTTATAAAGTCATAAAATGAATGGAAAATGTCTCATTCTAAAATGTGTATAACAACTGGTAGAACCTATACATCTCTATAATTACTGATACTCATTATACCTCTTGACTGAAAATTCCGGGTAACTCAAGATTTTTTTTCTCCAAGTATCTTCAAAAGTATTCATGCCAATGTGTCCATTAGATACTTAACCTGTGTTAGGAAAGCATAAAATATAAGTCACAATAACCTTAATTGCTTCTAAGGGTGTAGTACTAATAAAGATGCATCCACAACTTAAGTTTCATGATTCTAACATAAGCAGCACACAATATGTGACATTTAAACATAAAATTTCAGCAAAGTCACCAATGCATGAACCATAAGTCATAGACACCTCCTTTTGTAATAATGGTGTAGTATATATCATGATGCATCTGATCATCCGGTAGCATTTGGTAGTGGGACAAATAAGACAAAATGTAAAATATGTGAGATTGAATCAGTTTACAGCGAATCGACTTCATAACTGCTCAATCACCCAAAATTCAAACACCGAATCACAAAGGTAATGATAATGTCAAAATTGTGAGAAGTCACACTGTTGATAACATTGAAATTTCTCTTCATAGTCATTGAAGCATCCTTGAAAAGATAACATGATATAGCACTATATCAAATTTTATAAAAAGCCTTTATGCTTCAATCAGTGTAACATGATATAGTACTACACTGTATAACAAATTTAAAAAAGACTTTATGCTTCAATCAGTGTAACATGATATAGCACTATATCAAATTTAAAAAAGCCATTGTGCTAATCAATCATTATAACATGATATAGCACTATATCAAAGTTAATAAAAGCCTTTACACTTCAATCAGTGTATCTACAGGAAGCAGGACATTACCACCCCTCAATTTCCCCCCTGCCATTAGCCCCCCCCCAATCATTTACCCCCTCAGTCTATTGCCCCCCGGTTTATTACACCCACCCCCCCCCGCCATTACCATCATTTACAAATACAGACGACGACGAATTTAATTGTTAATTGATAATATGTTGGCTTTACCGCAATAAGATTCTATTCCGTCAATTTAAGTGTACACAAACACAATCTGATAAGAGTATTGGCTTCACATCAATAAAAATAATTTTAGCAGTTTAATCTGTGCTCAATCTATACTATTGTGTTGGTTTTCACCTCACTGAATTTAATTCGAACAGAAATGGTTTCTACGCGCATGCCCCAGAAAAAAAGTTCTGAAAAATATAATATCGCCAGAATAATTTTACCATGGAGAAAATTCTGAGTATACATGGAAAGCAAAAAATTATGCACAATGGATATGTCTATGTAAAGCAGAAAGATTTAGCGGCAGGTGTAATCAGTTACGAATGTGAAAAGCAACGAGGAAATGTAAACGGAGTATCTGAATGTAAAGCAAAGACCAAAGTTAAAAATGATGTTGTAGCTGGATCTCTGCATGAACACACACATGCACCAGATTCAGCACGATGCGAAGTTCTGCAAGTTAGACAAAACATTACAAAAAGAGCAGTGGAAACAGAAGAAACACCTCAACTGATTCTTGGCCGGGAAATGCAGAATCTAAGTGAAGCAGCATCGGTACAAATGATTCCTATACAACATCTTCGTCGTCAGGTTCGACGAAAGCGACAAGCTATTCATGCTCCGCAACCTCTTCCAACTGATCGAGCAACCTTTGAACTGCCAGATGAATACAAGAAACTTCCTAACGGTGAGAGTTTCTTGTTATTTGATAGCGGTGTAGGAGATACAAACAGAATTTTAATCTTTAGGACTGATAAAACGTCATCATTATTAGCACAATCTCCTAATTGGTTCATGGATGAAACTTTTGCTATTGTGCCTGAGCTTTTCTTTCAATTATATACGGTGCATGCACTCATCAGTGGTGATGTCATTTCTTGCCTCTACTGCTTGCTCCCAAATAAAACTACGGAAACTTATCAACGTCTTTTCATGGAGATAAAGGCACCAAATCCCATTGCTCATCCTGCAACAGTTATGATGGATTATGAAAAAGCAGCCATGAATTCTGTTGCAGAATGCTACGCAGGAATAGATGTACAAGAATGTTTTTATCATTTTTCTCAGCATATACCGAAAAGTACAAGCTTTTGGATTTCAGCAAAGATATCAAGATGATGCAGATTTTGCAATGTCGGTTAGAATGGTAGCTGCTTTGGCTTTTGTGCCGCTTTCTTACACTGTGCAGGTTTTCGAAGAACTTCAAGAACTGACAGAAGACGATGACATGAATCAATTTGTTAGATTATTTTGAAGATAACTACATCGGCAGAAGAAGATGTTGAAGCTGAGCTAATCCTGTCTTTGTTCTTTGAGTTTGGAGTGTACACAGCCATGTTCAAAATAAATTACCTCGTACTAACAACAGCGTTGTAGGTTGGCATCGAAAAATGCAAGCTGCCATTGCTGCTGACCATCCAAACATTTGGTGCTTTTTGACAATCCTTCAAAGATAGCAATCATTCCTGTACATGATAATTTCTCAGCGACTTGGAGGACATCCAGCAGAACCAACTCGAAAGAAATATCGTGACTGCAATGCTCGGATTATGAGCATTGTTATTGACTTTGCTAATAGAGAGCACATTGAATACTTGTAAGGATCGCACATAACATTCAGCTGTAATCATATCAATATAATATATTTTATGGTAATATAACATTATGATATGATGAATTTTATATTAAATACTGGGACAAGTATATGTTTTCAAGGCTGAGATTAATCAACTAAACTAAAAATTTACAATAAATTATGGTGAAATTTATTTCAATTTATTATTTTTTCGGGGGGTATAACAATTATATGTTGTATATAGTAATAGACGGGGGGGGGAACAGAACGCGGGGGGGGTAATAAACGGGGGGGGATAATAGACTGAGGGGGGACAATGATGGGGGGGGGTAATGGCAAGGGGGTAGTTGACAGGGGGGTAATGTCATAGACTCGTATCTACATCCTGGTATTTTCTGCACAGGACTACCGATACTACAAATAAAAGGACACGATTTTGCAATACAACTTATAAAACCAATGCAGTTATTAACTGTCTGAATGTATTGTGTCTTCAAAGTTTTGTACTCCAGTATAGCTAATATAAAGTACATTGTGTAATTTTCATTCTTAATAAATCACTTCCTTGAGATGTTTTTGAGATAATGCCAGCACTAAACAGGGAAACAAACACTTTTGGTCATACTGAGTTTGAATATAACCAGGGAAAACAAAACCTACATTCGTTTGATTATTAGTCTCAATCTATAAACAAGAGTCCCTTGAAGGGACTAACATTCAAATTACTGAAAATAATTTCCCAGAAACCAAGGTAAGACCATTTCTTCTTTTTTACCACAGACTGTTGAAACCATCTGATATTTTTTTTAACAAAATGGACATCATGGTGGCCATACTGAATGTCAGATCAAAACCTTTATCTTTAGAACCAAGTAGACATCAACTAGACACTAAAATAAGTCTGCTGGTTTAAACCCATGTCCATACAAGACTCTGTTTAGAAGGTGTAGCAATAACTAAATTTTCATGATGGCTGCTGTGTTGACCATAATGGATGTCAGATCAGCAAACAATTTTTCATTTAGGCCCTTCTAAACTTGATAAGAAGTGTATTGATAAAATCCCATGCCAGTATGACCATCTATTCCACAGCAGTAGCAATTAACAAGATTTTCAAACTGGCCTCTTTAACAACCATACTGGAAAGCCAAGCATCACTATTTTCATTTAGGACCAACTCGACTTTGGGACACTTGTGTGTAAGATTTCATTGTAATCGTGCAAGTAGGTTAGAAGTATTGGTAACAAACTTTTGCTAACATATGGATAAATTGATGATGGACAGAAGACAATCCTGCCTATGGCCAGGACAGAAGACCATCCTGCCTATGGCCAGTAGAGATAAAAATTACTCAAGACCCTCTAAAATGTCATTTAATTAGATTTACTATAGATAATTTAGTTCATCGTATTTTCAATGTGACTTTGCAATGGGTGTCAATCAACACTGAAGGAGACAAACTAATAGGCAGCTTTGAAAATTGAAATTGGAATATTTACTATTCATTTCAGCCATACATATATATATATAGCAAATGAAACTTGTAATGACAGAGTGAATATTAAAATTAAATACATAGACACTCTATCACAATGCCTGAAATTAACTTAAATGCAAAACTCAACCAAGGTGTGATGGACATTGTATAAACTGATGGAATGACAAAGGTAACACTATCATTAAGTGCCCAACTACTGGCATAAAAAGTAAAGGCTAAGAAAAGGTAACCCTACCTATTGTGTAAATCTTTACACAAAACACTCAAACATAGTTATGTATGGATCAATACACAGGCTTGTATTCTACAAGCTATTAACCCATTAATACTTTGCTATGCATATATTTTTTTTATCTGTTTTATATGAAGAAGGAACAAAAACTTTATCTTAGGAAAAGATGAATATGCAATTAAAGCAGAGTTATGTCCCTTTGTTTACAGATTGTTGTAACATTGAAGAAATGTAATTTATACATTTTTAAAACTGGTTCTTATACATTGCACCATATAAACTACCTACAAGACAACAAGGATTTAGAAATAGGGCAACAAATACAACATTGTACCTTGCACCATAAAATTACCCACAAAATTCCAAAGATCAGAAACTAAACAACATATACAGTACATACTCACCTATAAGTCAAGTCCAACTGCAAACAACATAGATCTTGATCTGTCAAAGCATAATGCACCTGCAGATCAGGGTCTATGCTGTTTGTTGTACTGATTACTCATGTCAAACTGCACAGACCCATGTATGCCAGCTCATTATGTGATGACATTGATCTGGGTCTGTGCAGTTTGCAGTTGGACTCTTATAAGCTAGTACGTACAGTACAATATAATTGTATCAAGACAACATTAGGTCTTAAAGTGACCATAAGACTCATTTCAAAATGCATATGCATGTATATGATGCTAAAATACTTTCCACATACCTAATTATTGGTTAATACACTGTGAATAAAATAGACACGTATAATGATGTTTACATTTTTTTCTGACATGGTCAGCAGCAACATTCATTGCAAAATTGGATGGGTTTATACGAAATTGTTCTTATAGTATTGGAAAGTTAGGATGGTCTTTACTATTGGAAAAATATGGTAGCTGTTTTCATCAGGTGGAAAAAAAACACATGGCTTCTCTGGTTCAGTTCATCTTTAAAATCTTACCTGAAAATCTTTGACCAAAATCTGAACAAAACTGCTGATGCCACCACCACTGCCACCACTAAGAAACTGACAGCTTTGTTATTTTTTCTCACTGTCATCTTCTCAACAAAGAAGGATTTCTCAGATATGGTAAATATTTGGAATTTGTCAACTACCTACAGCTACAAACACAAGCATGGCAACTTTAAAATAGGTCTCAAGTATTATTCATTCTAGGAACTAATTCCAGACCTTATATTGGTCTCTCTCTCTCTCTCCTTCTCTTGCCCCCCCCCCCCAGTCTTTCTCTCTGTTTGATAGAGAAAATGATAATGCCAATAAAACATTGATTAGAAAGTTTACCAAAATTATATCAATAGTACAAATGATGATTCTGTTCCTTAGGACCAATATTGTATTGGACGTAGAAACAAGAAATAAAAAATATCACTCCCAAACTATGCAGTTAATGTTTTGGTTTTTATAATGATTTAAAACAAAAGTTCACATAAAAATTACTTTCTAAGATATCTTTTATGCAAGAATAGGAAAGAGACAGTAGCTAAGAAAATATTTACTCCGATGATTCTATGTATCACTGCCAATGTCAGAAAATTTAAGAGCAGAAAAGGACAAGTGACTGGGAGACAAACATAAACAAGCCAATGGAAGAAGGGATGGAAGGACAAGTATGAATATGATATCCTTGCCATTTTGCAAAATAAAGCAAGGGACCAATATTACAACATATCCCTTTCTAATAAAGACTTCATCTATGCTTGGAAAATGCACGTGCGCATGCCAAAGCCACTGTGACAAAAACACATAGTCCAGATTATCTGAAAGCCTACTGAAACTGACAATAATCATTTCAAATTATATAAAATTCTAGTCAGATCATGTACATGTATACATAAAGATGTTTTCAAAATTTTGCTTGTCTAGGTCATATATTTGTTTGCAGAATCATGTGGCTGTTTACATAGAAAAACTGTCTGCCAAAAGAGGGAAAATAAAATTATCACTTTCATAGTGCAAAATGTAAGTCAGCTATGACACGTGTCAATGTACAGAAACATCTGTACCAAAATTCATTTACCTTGTTCAAGGAGTTTTTATGTTAACAGTACCCACCCTTTAAATAGATTTACAGAAAAGAAAAAATTTGAATAACAGGAAAACTAAATTAAGTCATCTACAAACAGAAACAAATACAACAAGTTAAGTTAGTTGATACAGAGTCTATTTTGGACAGACTAGCAGGATGAGATTGATGAGGGGGAAGCATACAATATACCTTAAAAGCCTTATATCTTCATAAAGTGTAAATACTATGATATTTGTAGTATGCAGAAGAAACATTAAAACTTCACCATTTGCATAACAAAAGCATAAAAGCAATTTCCATCAAGCTTTCATGTTATATGCATTGTTCACATGTACAAATACAAATACATGTATATTACACAATGCTGGTCCCTTGAGAAAAGAAACTTAACAAAGTTCAACCAATAACATGTGGCCAGCACCTTACAAAAATAAATAATGAGGACAAGGATGCAAAGGAATCTTTAGGATAAATAACCATTTTATTTTACTCAAACAATCTGATAAATGTTGAAAAAATTCAAATTAATTTGAATAATAAAAATTCAGATGATAAATTAATTCCTTAGCATAAATTTACATATCATTGTATTTAAAAAGAAGAAAATGCCCATTCCACAAAATATTTTCCTACCTAAAGAAGTGCAAAATAAGAATCAATTGGAATCAATACTTGTAATAAAACTATTAATCTATACTATATTTTTTATAATCACTTATAAATTGAGTCCAACTGCAAATTGCACAGACCCAGATCTGCTGTTGTTTGCAGTTTGCCTCAACTTATCAGCGAGTATATATGGTATGTCTTTTCAGTACATGCCACTACAACAAAAAACAAATCCTTGAGTTGATTTTCTCTACTCAAATGTCACAGATTGTAGTTTTTGGCAGTGTTTTAAACTTGCTTTTAATGTTTGTTTACAGTAAGCTGACATGATGACACCAGACAACCCCAAATGTCTCAAATCACTCAGACTCCTCAAGTCAAGGACACCATCATGTAATGTGACATCTATCAGCTGCAGCTCCTCCAAGTGATTACAGTCACTGATACTAGTACAAAGAGATTTACTACACTCCTTTGACATGATTACATCATCCAGTGTAAGAGAGGTCAGATTAGCCAGATGCCTCAAGTCAAGTACACCACCATGTAATGCTAATGATGCACCCTTGAAGAATGATCCCCTCAGCTGCAGCTCCTCCAGGTGCATACAGTCTCTAATACTACAACAAAGAGATCTACTGCACTCCTCAGACATGGTTACATTATACAGTGCAAGGGAGGTCAGTTTAGTCAGTCTGCTCAAGTCAAGAACACCATCATGTAGTTTGATGCGTTCTAACTGCATCCTCTCCAGGTGAGTACATTTACTGATACTTCTACACAGACAGCCAACAAACTCTTTGGATATTATTACATCATCCATTTTGAGGAAGGTCAGATTAGTCAACCTACTCAAGTCAAATACACCATCATGTAGTTTTATACCAACCAGCTGCAGACTCTTTAAGTGAAAACAGCCACTGATACTATCACACAGAGATCTACTACACTCCTCAGACATAGTTACCTGCCACAGCATGAGGGTAGTTAGTTTAGTCAGACTACTCAAGTCAATTACACCATCATGTAGTGTGATGCCCTGCAGTTCCAGACTCTCCAAGTCAGTGCAAGTACTGATTTTACTACACAAAGTTCTGCTGTATTCCTCAGACATGTTTGCATCATTCAGTATGAGGTTAGTCAGACTCTTCAAGTCAAGTATGCCATCATGTACTAGTGGGATACCTCTCAAATCAAGCCACTTAAGGTGAGTACAGCTATAGATACTAGTACAAAGAACTCTCTGACACTTATCAGACATGGTTACATGCCACAATGCGAGAGAGGTCAGTTTATCCAGGCTCTTCAAGTCAAGTACACCATCATGTAGGTTGATCCACTTCAGCATCAACCTCTCCAGGTGAGTACAATGACTTATACTCTCACACAGAGATGTACTGTACTCCTCAGACATGGATACATTCCATAGTTTTAGGGAGATCAGGTTAGTCATACTACTGAAGTCAAGTACATCATCATGTAGTGTGATGTCCATTAACTCCAGCCTTTTGAGGTGAGTACAGCCAATAATACTACAACAGAGAGATCTGATACACTCTTCAGACATGGTTACCTTCCCCAAAGAAAGAGAGGTCAGGTTAGTCAGACTACTCAAGTCAAGTACACTATCATGTAATGTGATGTCCTGCAGCTCCAGTGTTTCCAGGTGAGTACAGTCACTGATACTTTTGCAAAGAGATCTACTACATTCCTCAGACATGGTTACATACCAGAATTTAAGGGATATCACGTTAATCAGGTTCCTCAAGTTGAGTACATCATTGTGTAGTGTTATATTAAAATTCAAACAAAGAGACTTTACAAAGGATGATTTTAGTCTTGAGATCAAGAGTTTGGGCCTCTCATCCAAAAGAGGAAAAATAAGATCTGGTATTTCAACAAGTTCTTGACTATCCATTTCATTTAAGCATGCTTTGTACATTTTATTCAGGTTTTCTACAGATGATAGATTCTGTCCATCATAATCTATTCCTTGTCTGTACTGTATAACAAGGGAATCCTCATCACACACCTGACATATTCTAATGAAGGCCATATGACCTTTTTCAGCATCAAGGCCACAGATGAAAATGAAAAGGTTCTCATATCTGAGGACATCATTTAGCGTTTTCAGTTCTGTGAGAAAATTCTGGAATGCATCTTCATTTTTAACTAAATACATGGAAGTCAGATACTCATGAATTGACAAGTGGAGGAATGTAATAGAAACTTTCTTCTCCAATGGAGAAAATGCATCTAATTTTGATAGTAAACCACAATCCAAGAGAGCACAGATTTTTAATTGAGCATCATTCCCTAGATTGTTCATCAAATCCTTTTCCCAAATTACAACAGATGAGCCACTTACCCCGTGTAGCAGAAAATTATATGCTGCCTTGCATGCACTGACTATGTACAACTCCCAAAACGTCTTTTTCTGCATGTTCACATCATCTCGAGTTGTCAATGATGGGATGTATTTATTTCCTGTCTTGCTTAGACACCTCTTTATGAGGCAGTCAAGTATTTGTTTGTACAGGTCTTGTTGTCGTGTTGGAAGACATTGATCTTGGCACCAAATATGTGCAAGAAACAAAAGAAGCAGGGGTACATTTCTAAAGGAAGAAAGCACTGCCACTTCTTTTGGCAATGGATAAAGCCTTTCCATTTTTGTGTGTTTTTTGTTTAGATCAATCACCTTCTGAACAAATTTCAAGGCATTATTTTCACTCACTCCCTGTATTTCTAGCAACAAATCATAATGGGACAAAGGCTTCAAATGAAGTTTAGAAATCCTCCAGGGTCTCATAGCCATCAGTACAATTATCCTTGGATACAGTTTTCTCTCTAACAAGTCATGTAAGAATTGAGGAATGTGATCTCCCATCTCATCCATACCATCAAGTATAATTAAAATTTTCTCTGGTTGCTCTTGTAAAATTTTTGAAAGTTGGTCTGATTTTTTTTTTAAACACTGACTGTACAAAACCTCAGTCAAGTTTTTTTCACTTGATATTTTTGGTGCATAAATGTAAAACAGAAGACTGAACTGTGAGAGTACATTTTCATCTGCAATAACCCCAGAACTATCTATTATAGATTGGTCTGGCTCCTGATGTATCAAATATTCAGAGCTGTCTGAGATATAGAGATCAGTCTCTTCATCTGGAGTTACTTCAAACCTATTGGAAACTGACAATTCTTTCTCTTTCTCTGTAACAGCTACATGGCTATGTTGGGCAGGTAGGGCAATCTCTTTATCTGTAACAGCCTCATGGCTATGTTGGGCAGGCAGGGCAATCTGTTTATCTGTAGTGCCTTTTGGGCTGTCTGAAATGGATGGGTCACTCATCTCAGTTGTATCAACCAATCTGTTTGGTTCTTTACACCAAGCACAGACTATTTTTTTACAAAAGGTGGACTTTCCACTTCCAGAAAGTCCTGTTAAGATGATTCTTTGATTCTCTTTGTTTAAAAATACCTGTTTGTAGGAAACAAGTTGTCGTCTTTTATTCCAGTCCTTTCTCTCTGTCTGGTATTCTATTATGAAATTAATGAAGAACTCCTCAAATGGAATTGTTTGTTCGTCGTCTAGTGGGGCAATTGAGATTGTACTCAGAGTCTTGTAACAAGACTTGAGGTCTTCACGCATGTTATCTATTTCTGTAAAAAGAAGAAAAAAGAATAGTAAAGTACATTCTATTAAAAACAATAAGGATGTGTTCATACAATAGAAATGCTTCACCACTCATTTCTGTGTGACTCTGACACAAACAAATAATGAGAAACTGACCTAAATACAAACTTTATCAAACTCAGTGTGAAATATACTGTAGATCAATTTGACCTTTGGTAGTTAAGTCCTAACCCAGCTGCATATTGCATCCCATACAAAGTTGATTGATTCTACTGTTTGCAAACTGACTCCTATGCAACATTCAATAGAGTCAGCAGAGCATGAAATACTGGTCAATCTGACCTAATTTCAGTGAGGGGGAATGGTACTCATTTCTGTAAATCCAAACAAAAAGGTTGCATGCCCTTGTGGAGAACAATATTCAAGAAAATAACCTAAATGTAAAACATAACTGAAGTCACTGCAAAATGCAGTTTAGATCAGTGATATCTGTTTGGTTGAATGATAATGATGTACATATAAAAATTACGATGTACTGTATCTACAAAGTTGCTTAACTCTATTGCTCACTGACCTAAGCACCAACAAAGTGAAGTGAAGGAAGCATGAAATTTAGGTAACAAAGACCTATTTTGGTCAATGGTGTCATACTCACCAAGATACATCTACATTTAAAACTGCATGAATCAGGGGCCTACAGTTATGAGGAACATACGTAAATGTAAAACTTAAAAAAGTTTTAATGAACAGATTGACATATGAATAGACATTGGTAACACTATATGCAATTTCCAGAATCATGGCGGGGGATGAAAAGTAAATTCTTTATTAAGAATCAATGGCAAAACAAATCACTACTTTCTTACCCCAAAGTAAATTAGAGCAAAGTTCAGTGGCATGATATCACAAAATACATGGGTTAATGTGTGTGTGTGTTTGTGTGTGCAATTCAGATGAAACAGTCATCTTATTGTCCCTGTGTTGTACAAATGCACAGAGAAAGAAAACTTGGTATGGTGTTTGTCTGACTATGTGTTTTCTATACCTGCCACATCAGTGTGCCAAACATAAAACATGATTTCTGACCCCCAAACCCCCTGAAACAATCAAATTTATAAAAACATAATTTCCAATAAATCTTATGGAGAGAGAGAGAGAGAGAGAGAGAGACTGTTCTTTACACTGTCATATATGTCTATAACCTACAGCCTATTATACAGTAAACTGCCATTATTTGTATAACTTCACACTGAATGACAAAAAAATGCACAGTTTAATACAGTTGATTGTCATAGAGGTCATTAACAGGTAAAGAAGGCCTGAGATAAATGTTACGAGTTTATGCTCTTAAAATAAGTAACATACAAGAATGAAAAGCAACAAGCTCTGAAAATTCAACAAATAATTTATTTCCCTAGAATACAAGGCAAAAATGAAAAAAAAACTTAAGATATTGTGAATTAAATCCCAAATAATCCTAGAATTACAGACACAAGTCCTAATAATTAAAGTTCTCAATAAACTTTAGTACAGATCCAAATTAAATCCAATGCTGAAAGTGTTGACATGCCTGTGTTGGCCTGTATCCTGTTACTGTACCAACAGTCTTTTGCTGAAACACAGTAATATAATTCCAGGTTTGAACTCACTATAAATCCCAGTGAATGCCTCTGTCCAAGGATCATTTTTAGCACTCTGTATTTCCATAAAAAAAAAAAAACTGAATTAAATAATTTGAAGAAATAAATGACAGCCCAAATGAAATACTGGACACATATAATACAACTGATTCTGCCTCAAGATCTTATAGCAGGAATGAATCATTTTTCCAGTGACAAGATTATATAGTCCTCTACTTGACCTCAGGTCACAATTAGCATTTTCTATATTAAAAAAAAATATTACCTAATGGAAAATAACCTTCTAGAAACTTCTTAATGTTTACAAAGTAAAATGTTAGTTATAATTAGAAAGTCTGTTACTAAAATTATAATATATAACCTGGACTATATCAGGTATGCCAGATGAATTCCAATAACCTAGACCCAGACCCAAATAAACATGTTTACTTCGATTAATAATGATAATAATATTAAACCCATGTACACTGAGAATATTTTAGCTATGTATTAGTTGTTTACAGAATTTTAAAAAATGAATAATTCAGGTCCAGTAGAAAATAAACTTTTCTTCTGAACAAGGTAAGTCCAATATACAATGTTACATGACAACTGCATATAATGAAAAGAAAAAAATTAAACAAAAATAAATAACAAACAAAGCAAAATTAAATATACATAATACTTCCTCTTATAAAGAAAAAGAAAGATTTATGCAGTAAAGCTTTCTTTTTACTATTAGTCAAATATACAAGTGATACAATTGTTTACACAATATGAAATCTTATGAATGACACAAAGTATACATGAAACATTACAATATTACTATACAACGTGAAAGTGCATCTGCTATAAAATTGTCTTTTCCCATAACTTGCCTAATGTCAGTATTGTATTCCTGCAAGAGTGTGGCCTTAAAAGGAAAACTGCTTGAGGATTAGAAATTACTGTACACCTGAGATTCACTAATTCTCCTGATTTCGTCAGTGCTTGGAACACCATCCTCCGAGAAGCTTCAAAATTAAGAGGACACTGTACCAAATGCATATCATCTATTTACTCACCTGCACAAAATATATGTGAGACTAAAAGGGAATTCTAAGTGAGAATAAAAAGGCACTTGAGGAATATCTATAATCATATAGATTCCCTCGTGTCTAGGCATTTTAATTTACCTGACCACAACATAGATTGTGTTAAATATCAGATGATAGAAATTATTAAATCTGATCCAGAGCTCTCCAGTAGTACTATTTTTAGATAGAGAACTTAATTGGATATACCAATTACATACTCTACAGCCAGTAGGGATTAATATCTTGGTCTAAATGGGAGTTCAGTCACTTATGGTATTCCTGCAACATCAAACTCCACCTCTATAATCTCTGATTTTTGTGTTTCATCCTGCCAACAAAAGTAAGGCGGTTTTGATCATTAAACACAATAATTGGAGGAGTTAAACTAATATGCACTTTAAAGTGAGGCAATGCCAATATCAAAGCCAAACACTCCTTCTTGATTGTTGAATAATTTCTCTGGTGTTTATTTAATTTCTTAGAAAAATAGCACACAGAATGATCTACACCATTTTTGTTTTCTTGAATCAATATTGCACCAACCCAAATAATCACTTGCATCAACAGACATTTTAAATGATTGACTGAAATTTGGAGCTGAAAGAATTGGTGCACTCATAAGTATGGCCTTTAACTTATCATAAGCCTCCTGACATTTTTCAGACAAATGAAACATCATTTTCTTACTCAATAAATTGGAAGGGGGTTCAGCAATTATGGAAAAATTGGAAAGTAATTTCCAATAGTATCCAGCCATACCCCCAAAATCACATCTGTTGTTTTTTACTGATAGGCACAGGGGATTCAAAAATAGCCTTGACCTTAGCATCACAGGGAATTCAGAGATAGCCTTGAACTCAACATTTGTAGGTTTAACTTGTCCATGTCCAACAAAATGTCCTTGAAACATAACACAAACATAGTAAAACTCACTTTAAGATAAATTAATTGTCAAATTTGCATCAGTGAGTCTGTCAAAGAATTTCCAAATTGTCTCTAAGTGATCTTTGCAGGTGTTGTTTTAGATGATGACATCATCAATGTAAGCATCACAATTATCTAGACCAGATGTAATAATGTTCATTAAACGCTGAAAAGTACTAGGCGAACCTTTCATCCCAAACAGCATTACTTTATATTGATAAAGTCCATCTGGAGTCACAAATGCCAAAATTTCCTTTGCCCTTTCCATCAGTGGAATTTACCAAAATCCTTTTAGAAGGTCAAATTTGGTGACATACTTTGCATTTCCAATTTTATCAATGCAGTCATTGATTCTGGGTAATGGAAATGAATCTGTTTTAGTCACACTGTTCACGTTTCTATAATCAGTGCACATGCGGAAAGTATTATCTGGTTTTGGAACAAGTATACATGGTTAACTCTAGTCTCTTTTACTCAGTTCTATGAAATCAATTTCCAGCAAATACTGAATTTCCTTTTTCAAGCATTCCTGTTTAAGATGGTTCATCCTGTATGGGTGTTGTTTCACAGGTGTGGAATTTACAATTTCATCATCATGGTAGATTTTGTTTGTTCTCATAGGAACATCTGGAAATAAGTGCTCATATTCAAGCAATAACTGTTTAAGTTCATTCTTTTCTTGTTGTTGCAAATGTGAAAGTTTCTGGTCCAGATTATTCATAATTTCTGAATTCTGAAGATTTGTTACTCCAAAATCAATAGAGTCTGATTGCATTCCTTTGCTTAAATCCTCACAGAGTGGGACAGGTACAACTAAATTAATTCCATGATTAACCTGGCTATCTCTCTCAACATACTGGTACTCCTTTAATTTATTTACATCCCAGGAATACTAATATTATAATTTAACTCATTCATTTTCTTCTTAACTTTCTAAGGGCCATAATACCTAATCTGAAGAAAAGTTTGAAGAATCCCTAAATGACCAGCCAAAGGAGTTTCATGGGCCAGACTAAGAATTTCCTGTCTGTACAATTTTGGAACTCCAATTTGAAAGTTCACTGACCACTCGTCACCAGCAGGTACCTCGGGAGGTCTCCATTTACTCATAAGAATCCAATTTTTAATGAAATAACAAACAGATACTTCTGTGGCTTCAGTTTCACTAATGGCCCTTTGAAACAAACAGGAGATCTCAGGATGTTTTTTCCTGTTTGATGACAAGTGATTGTCATTTGTCACCCTGATTAGAAGAAAGAGGATCACTGTGATCAATACCTTGTGATTGATCCAAACAAGGAGTGAAAGTGACCTCATCAGAAGCTTGACTAATACAAGTGTCAGCTAAAGGGATACTTTTCTGAGCAACATCATTCTCAAGAGATTTCTTTGCCATAGCCCTAGTAACTACACAAGCTGTATATAAATCAGGAAATTTATTTTCAATAGGATCGACTTTCTGATCCAAACAAGGCTTGTCAGTTACAAGTGGATTAACCACAACCTTATCTCCAGCTAGGTCCTTGCCTAGTAATAAAGGAATGCTCTCAATGGGTAACGAAGACACTATTCCGGCTGTCACGGGTCCTGAGACTAAGTCTGATGACAAATTTACACAATGGAGAGGAACATTAACAAAGCCGCACTCTACTCCCTGAATAAGAACACTCTCATTAGAAGAAGACTTCTCAGAAAAAGACAAAGTACCTAATAATAAAAGACTCTGAGAAGCTCTTGTGTCCCTTAAAATTTTAATAGGGATAGGATTGGCTGAATCACCCATGAGTGATATAGAACCCTTCGACATGAATGGTTCATAATTCTCCATAATAACATCAGACTGGGGTTTATTAGACCTAACAAATGTATTGTTTTCAATACATGACTGTGACCTTGACCTCTTAGAAACAGGAGCATTTGGAATATGTCTGTATTGATTCTGATGCTTATTTTTCAATTTGTAGCAATCCGAAACATGTCCTTTCTTTTTGCAATAGGTACACGTAGAAAGAGATAAGGATTTCTGATCAAGCTTATCAGAAACTTGATTTCTAAAAGTTGTGCTAGATTGAGTTTTAGAAGGGCTCTTATTAGGCTGAAATACTTTTTTACCAGACGACTGCTGATTGGAAGACTTACTTACAAAAGAAACTTTATGAGCTAAGGAATACTCATCAGCAGTATGAGCAGCATTTTCGAAGGTTTTAACCTTATGCTCATCAAGATAAGTCTTAATGTCACTATGGACACAGTTCTTGAACTCTTAAAGTAATACGAGTTGTCTTAGATTTTTGTAATCTTGATCAACTTTCTTGGCTAAGCACCATCTATCAAATAACTGCCCTTTTTCTCTTGCAAATTCAACATGAGTTTGTCCAGCTTCTTTTTTATAGTTCCTGAATTTTTGCCGATAAACCTCAGTGACTGACTCATAACCCTTTATGATGCATTCCTTAACCAGATCATAGTCAGCACTTTGCTGTACTGACAGGGATGCATAGATGTCTCAGGTTTTGCCAAAAAGTGCACTTTGTAATAATAGAATCCAATGCTCCCTTGGCCATTTTGAATTTTCTGCAACTGTTTTCAAAATGAGGAAAATATTTGTCTACTTCTTTTTCTCTAAAAGGGGGGGGCACTAACCTAATATTCTTAGTAACATCAAAACTTGATTTTGTATCTAAAGTGGGGATGTGCTTTTCATTTGCCAGCTCTAATTCTATTAATCTAAATTGATATTTCCTTTCTTCCATGTCTCTTTGCATTTGCATTTGCATCTGTCTCTCTCCTCTTTCTCCAATTGCAACTGCATTTGTTTATCTCTCTTCTTCTCCAACTGCAACTGCATTTTGTTCTCTTCTTTCTGTAACTGCATTTGTTCTCTCTCTCCTCTTTTTCCAACAGCTTTTTCCCCTCTCTTTCCTCCTTATCTAATTGCATTTGCTTCTCCTCTTTCTGAAGTTTAAGCTTTCGTAACTCTAATTCCATCTTGCATTTTAATTCCTTTACTTTTATGTTAGAGTCTGATACAGACTTACTGATCGAAACCAAAGCACTTTTATCCAAAACATTCTTTTCCACCAAATATTGGACCAAAATATTTTGTATTTCTTGCTTCGTTAAAGAAGCTTTTGCCTCAGAAAGATCATATTTTCTAGCAAGCTTAAGTAATTCATCTTTTGTCAAACAGTCTAACTGCTCCTGGGTAGGATTTGAAATAAAGATCTCCACCTTTGATGACATTGTAAAAAGCTTGCTGATTTCACTAAAGATTTCTAAAATGTGAAATAATGCTTGGGATTTAAAAAATTCTGAAACTAGGGGAATTTAAATTTCAAAACCAAAGTTTTCTGAAATATTTTAGCCAAAATTTGTATCCCAAGGACAAGTGCCCAATTTTCTTTTACAAGTCTATGCTCTTAAAATAAGTAACAGAAAAGAGTGAAGACAACAAACTTTGTAAAATTTAACAAATAATTTATTTCCCTAGAATACAAAGTGAAAAATAAGAATAAATTAAATCCAAAAATAATCCAAGAATTAAAGACACAAGCCCTAGTAATAAAAAGTTGTGAATAAAACTCAGTTCAAGTCCTGAAAAGATTTAAAATTGAAGGTGATGATGTGTCTGTTATGGCCTGCATCGTACTGATGTGTCAACAGTCTCCTGCTGAATCATAGAAATATTATTCCAGGTTTGAATTCAGTATAAATTCCAATGAATGTCTTGATCCAAGAATTTTGTCGAAGCACTTTTGTATTTCCAGAGAAAATAATCACTTGAATTCAATAACTTGAAGAAAATAAAATTCAGCCCAAACTGGTCACAACAAATACAATTTAAAGTGCCACATGTTAAAGCACATCTGCTAAAATTCTGACAGTCACAAGATAAAATAGTTCTCTGTTTGACCTCAGGTCACAAATTAGCATTTTCTAAAAACAACCGTTACCTAATGGAAAATAACTTTCTAGCATGATTTAATGAGCCTTGTTTATTTAATGCATAATACCCTATAAAATTCACTTTGGAATCCCCAAAACCATGACCCAAATCAACATGTTTACCTGCATAATAATTTGGTCAATGAACTCATACCCATAGAGGACAATGAAGCTATTATTAGTTGTTTACATCAATGAAATAAAAAAAAAATATTAAAAGAAAGTCAATCAGGTCAAACAGAACTTAACTCAATTTTGGACAAGGTCAAGTCCAGTAAGCAATGTTACATTACAATAACATGTAATGGAATAAAATAAATTTAAAACTAACAGACAAGCAATTAAATTAAATATATATAACACTTCCCCTCATAAAGAAAAAGAAAGATTTATACAATAAAGCTTTCTTTTTACTATAAATCAAATATTCATGTAGTTAAAAAAAAAGATGAATCTTATGAATGACACAAAGTATACATGAAACAATATACTTCTGTACACGTGAAAGTGCATCTGCTATTAAATTGTCTTTTCCCCAGATATGCCTGATGTCATTATTATATTCCTGTAACAACAAACTCCACCGTAATAATCTCTGATTTTTTTTTTTTTTCATCTTGCCGATGAAAGTAAGGGGGCTGTGATCACTAAACACAATAATTGGTGAAGGAGCTGAATTAATGTAAACTTCAAAGTGTTGTAATGCCAATATCAAAGCCAAACATTCCTTCTCGATTGTGGAATAATATCTCTGGTGCTTTATTTAATTTCTTAGAAAAATAGCACACTGGATGATCAACACCATTTTTATCTTCTTGAATCAATACTGCTCCAACCCCAACATCACTTGCATCAACAGACAGTTTAAATGATTGACTGAAATTTGGAGCTGTAAGAACTGGTGCACTCTTAAGTATGGCCTTTAACTTATCAAAAGCCTCCTGACATTTTTCAGACCAATGAAACTTGGTTTTCTTGCTCAATAAATTTGTCAGGGGTTCAGCAATTATGGAAAAATTGGAACAAAATTTCCAATAGTATCCAGCTATACCCAAAAATTGCATCAGTTGCTTTTTACTGATAGGCACAGGGAATTAAGAGATAGCCTTGACCTTAGCATCTATAGGTTTAACTTGTCCATGTCCCACAATATATCCTAGAAATGTTACACAAGCATGGCAAAATTCACTTTTGGATAAATTAATTGTCAAACTTGCATCCGTGAGTCTGTCAAAGAATTTCCCAAGTGTCACTAAATGTTCTTTCCAGGTGTCATTGTAGATGATCACATCATCGATGTAAGCATCACAGTTATCTAGACCAGATGTAATCATGTTCATTAAATGCTAAAATGTACAAGGCAAACTTTTCATCCCAAATGACATCACTTTATATTGATAAAATCCATCTGGAGTCACAAATGTTGAAATTTCCTTTGTCCTTTCCATCAGTGGAATTTACCGGAATATTTTCATCAGGTCAAACTTGGTGACATATTTTGCATTCCCAATTTTGTCAATGCAGTCATCGATTCTTGGCAATGGAAATGAATCTGTTTTAGTCACACTGTTCACCTTTCTATAGTCTGTGCACATGCAAAAAGTATTGTCTAATTTTGGTACATATATACATTGTGAACTCAAGTTACTTTTACTTGGTTCTAGGAAATCATTTCTCCAGCAAATACTGAATTTCTTTTTTCAAACATTCCTGTTTGAGAGGGTTCATCCTTTGTGGATGTTGTTTCACAGGAGTGGAATCTAGAACTTCAACATCATGATAGATTTTATTTGTTTGTGTAGGAACATCTGTGCTCATATTCAAGCAATAGCTGTTTGAGTTTATTCTTTTCTTGTTGCAAACGTAAATGTTTCTGGTCCAGTTTATTCATAATTTCTGAATTCCAAAGATTGGTTACTCCAAAGTCACAACAATCTGACTGACATTCCATCGCTTAAATCCTCACTGTGTGGGACAGGTACAACTAAATTGATTGCATGATTAACCTAGCTATCTCTATCAACATACCAGTACTCCTTTAATATTTTTACATCCCAGGAGTACTAATATTGTAATTTAACTCACTCATTTTCTTCTTAACTTTGTAAGGACCATAAAACTAATCTGAAGAAAGTTTTGAAGAATGAGCAAGGGAGACAGAACCCTATCACCAGGCTGAAATGTTCTCTCCATTGAAGTATTGTCATACCTTAATTTCGCTTTTGACTTGACTTGCTGGATGCCTAATTTATGAATAACTTGCTGGAGAATTCCAGACATAAAATCTGACCTTTGATCTGATTGGTCAGATTGGGGCAGGCCAAACTGAGTAAAACAACTTTATTAAAGCTTCAGTTTTAATATTCCTCAAAGGAATTGCCTCTGGAAATCTTGTGGATGCACACATTATGGTCAACAAGTATTGTTTGCCTGACTTGGTCATAGGTAAGAGACCTGCACAATCTACCATTACTCTGCTAAAAGGTTCGTCAAATGCAGGAACAGGCTGCAGATGAGCCTTATGTATCTTCTGATTGTGTTTTCCTACATTTTGACAAGTATGACAAGATCTACAGTATTTACAAACATCACTTTTAATTTTTGGCCAATAAAAGTGATTCAAGATCATGTGATATATCTTATTGATCCCTGAATGACCAGCCAAAGGAGTTTCATGGGCCAAACTAAGAATTTCCTGTCTGTACAATTTTGAAGTTACAATTTGATAGTCCACCGACCACTTGTCACCAACAGGTATGTCAGGTGGTTTCCAGTTTCTCATAACGACCCTATTTTTAACAAAATAGCAATCAGGTACTTCTGTGGCTTCTGTTTCACAACTAACCCTCTTAAACAAACATGAGAAGCTAATGTGTCCCTTAAGATTTTAATAGGGATAGGATTGGCTGAATCACCCATGAACGATATAGAACCATTCGACATGAATGGTTCATAATTCTCCTTGATATCAGACTGGGGTCTCTTTGACCCAACGAATGTTCTGCTTTCAAATCATGGTTGTGCCCTCAACATCCTAGAAATAAGAGCATTTGGAATAAGTTTCTCTTGATTCTGTTGTTTATTTTTCAACTTGTAGCAATAGGAAGTAAAGTGCCCTTTCTTCTTGCAATAGGTACAAGTAGGAAAAGACAAGGATTTCTGATCAATCTGATAAGAAATTTGATTTCTAAAGGTTGTGCCAATTTGAAATTTGGAAGTGCTGAAATACTTTTTTTACCAGAACACTGCTGAGTGGAAGATCTACAGGCAAAATAAACTTTATGGGCATACTCATCAGCAGTACAAGCAGCATTTTCTAAAGTTTTGACCTTATGCTCATCAAGGTAAGTCTTAACATCACTATGGATGCAATTCTTGAACTCTTCAACTAATGTGAGTTGTCTGAGATTTTTGTAACCTTTATTAACCTTTTTAGAAGAGCATCACCTATCAAACTGTTGTGCTTTCTTCCCATGCAAATTTGACATAGGTCAAGTCAGTTAATTTTCTACAACTCCTAAAACATTGTCGATGTGCCTCAGGCACCAACTCATAACCCTTCAAAATATATTCCTTAACCACAACATAATCAGCATTCTGCTGTAGTGACAGTGAAATATAAATATCATGAGCTTGCCAATAAGCACACTTTGTAATAATAAAGTCCAGTGCTCTCTTGGCCACTTCAAAATTTCAGCAATTTTCTCAAACTGAACAAAATATTGATCTACTTCATTTTCCTGAAAGGGGGTACTAACTTGGCATGTCTGATAACATAAAACCTTGAATTTGTGTGTAAAGTGGAATCTTGCAGCTTTAATTCTTTTAATCTAAACTTAATTTACCTTTCTTTTCTCTTGCTCTTTCTCATTCATCTTTCTCTCTCTGTCCTCTTTATCTAATTGCATATGTTTCTCCTCTATCTCTTTCTGTAGCTGCAACTGTCTTTGTTGACGCTAAAGCTTTTTAAACTCAGTTTCATTCTTGTATTTAAATTTCAATTCCATAACTTGTAAGTTAGAGCCAAATGGAGATTAACTAATCAAAAACAAAGCATTTTTACCAAAATATTCTTTACCACCAAATACTGGACCAAAATTTTTTATTTCTTACTTTGCTAAAGAAGCCTTTGCCTCAGAAAAATCATCTTTTCTGGCAAGCTGAAATAATTCATCCTTTTTCAAGGAGTCTAACTGTTCCTGGGTAGGATTTGAAATAAAGATCTCCACTTTAGATGACATTTTAAAAAGCTTGTTGGTTTCACTAAAATTTCTAGAATGTGAAATAATACCAGGGACTAAGGAAATTCCAAAATAAGGTGAATTTAAATGTCAAAAACAATATTTTCTGAAATATTTTAGAGAAATTTGTATCCCAAGGATGAGCCCCCAATTTTCTGTTCTTAGTCTTAGCTCTGAAAATAAGTAACAGAAAAGAGTGAAAAGCAACAAGCTTTGTAAAGTCCATGATATAATTTATTTCCCTAAAATACAATATATTCTGGCCCAAATGAAATACTGGACACAACATAATACAACTGATTCTGGCTCAAGATCTTATAGCACAAATTAATAATTTTTCCAGCAACAAGATTATGTAGTCCTCTACTTGACCTCAGGTCACAATTAGCATTTTCTGATGGAAAATAACCTTCTAAAAACTTTTTAATGTTTACAAAATAAAATGTTATTTACAATTAGAAAGTCAGTTACTAAAATTAAAATATATAACCTGGACTATATCAGGTATGCCAGGGGAATCAAATAACCTAGACCCATGCCCAAGATAAACATGTTTACTTCAAATATTAAACCCATAGACATGGAGAATATCTTAGCTATTTATTCATTGTTTACAGAATTTAAAAAAATCAATAATTCAGGTCAGGAAGAAAATAAAATTGATTTTGGACAAGATCAAGTCCAACATACAATGCTACATTTCAATCACATATAATGGAATAAAAAAATAAAAAACACAAAACTATGCAAATTAAATATTCAAAACATAAACAAGAAACTTTCCACAAATTACTTAAATCACTGCCAGTAGCAAGGGTGATTTTGTGTTTGCCAGTCCTCTTCAGCATTCCTGTGGAAAAACCTCAAAGTCTAATTCATATAGGTAAAGTACATAAGTGGAACAACATAATTTGTTGCAAGTTAGCCACATCGGTAATAGATGATGAAGAAGCAAAGTTATTACTGTTCACTACCTAGAATGAGAATGTTTAAACGATCTATATTAATGATTATTGTTAGTTCATTATCAGTAGCAATGTTACTTTTTTAAATCAGATTTTATTCCTTTAATACAAAATGCAAAACATAATTAGTTAAGTAGCTAGAATGACGCAATGTCTACAATATCAACTCTTATGTGTCTTAGCTGTTCCGACAGAGATCAACATAAAGCAGTATAAACACATCATTTTGCAAACTGTTTTTATCGACTCTGTCAAGATTATTTTTGTCTGCAATTCAAACATGAAGCTTTAAGAAGTCCCAATCACAATTACGCTGTGATGGCTTATAGACAGGTTGCCAGTAAAGGCACACAAGTTTAATTTCATATGTCATCTGGTGAACGTAGGGGGGAGTGTTTATATATTGACAATTATCATCCTTTTTATAGTACTAGTAACCTATCTTCAAAGTTAAACAGCACTCACCTTTTGATGCAATGACCCCAAAACCAGTCACACACTTCATGTGTCCTATAGTTATGCTTTTATACATGAAATTGTTAATCTGTTCAAATTATTTTTACATACATGTATGTGCTTTTAATTGATTTTCTTGTAAAGATAATCTTTTGATTGCACCAAACGCCCTGTGCAGGTCAATGCTCTCTAGGAACGTATGCATGGAAGGTTTTTACCAAGCATGATTCATTTCAAAGGCATAGGTGGACAAGTCATGACAGGTCAATAAATAGACATACAGACATACAATAGAAAGGTGTCCAAAATCATAATCAAATGCTCTGGTAATTACTTCATGAAATTTTGTGTCCTATTGGTCCTCTATTGTATTCTATAAACACAGACTTTGAAATTCTATTAATATGATCTGCCATCTGTCAATTAACCATATCCATGAACACTTGGCCAATAAATCTGTTTGTAGGATGCAGATCTAGTTGTGTTGATTAATTATGAAAAAGGTTGTTTGAATGTGTCTTCTGCCATATTTCAAGGTTGAACAGAATAACTTTAATAGAATTTGAAGGTTTTCACATAGTTTCCATTTCTATAAAACTTTTTTGACACTGGCACAGTGGTTTTGAGAGAAATTGCTGATGTTTCTTTGCTGTATTTTAGAAATGGCCACCTTATTGGATGGCAGATCTGTATAATTTATTAACAAGTGTATCATGGATGTCACATTATGCACCCAAACTATGTTTAATAGTATTCTATGTGGATAGCTGACATTTTTGTGCATTCCTTTTGTCTTTCAGTCACAATAATATCATTCTTTGACCTTCTAACCCCTATTATCAAATGGCTTCCGCCCTGTCCCAAGTGTGAGCCATCCACAAAGTTTGGTTCAGGTATAAGATGCAGAACTTGTGTTATTGTGTTTCCATTAAATCCATGTTAAATTATCACAGAACATACAAGGTAGGTACTGTATTGTGAGTTACCATGGCATTAGAATATAATGAGCTAAGTAGAAGTATTATTTCATCCATGTCAGTCTTTAAACCTTGACAGTTCTTTTATATTTAGGTATCAGAGATCATATATTTGGAAGTGACAAAAGACGTATCAGGAGGATCTCCAGTTTACACATTTTTTAGACTTCCAAAACAACTTGCTGAAGAGCTTGATTGGACTGAAAGATCCTTTCGATATGCCTAGCAGATTCTTTAATTTTATCTTTATTTAGTTTCAAGCATTATTACAAATGAGGCCAGCAGTTCCTGCTTTTTGTGGGAAGGACCTAACCTGCTGTTGATCAGCATTTATTTGATCCGTGCAGACCAAGGTACAAAGCAGAACATCAGTATTTCTTTTATCAGTGCAGACCAATGTGCACAGCTGAACATCAGTATTTTCTCTGATCAGTACAGACCAAGGCGCCAAGCAGAACATCAGTATTTTCTTTTATCAGTGCAGACCAAGGTGCACAGCCGAAAAATAGTATGAAAGAATTGCAACAGCCAGTGGTCTCTGGTTCTATCCAGACATTTTGCCAAGTGACAAGATATCACCTTATTGAAAAGACTAATTTTTCTTCAGGACAAGTGTACCTAGGAATATTGTGTGGCATATTTGATTCAGCCACCTATAACCCAGAGATGAAGTACCCACTGTCCCATCCTTGGCCTACATTCCATCCATTCTTGTTATTGCATTTTATTACATGGAGAAGTGCTGAAGTGACCACTTGCATTAAGATACCATTTATACCTGCTTATAAGTCAACTCCAACTGCAAATATACAGACCCAGATCTGTTGTCCCATAATGCATCAGCACATCTGGGTTTGAGCAGTTTGTTAGGAGTAATCAGTTGAACAAACAACATAGACTCTGGTTGGCAGGTTCATGATGCTATGGCAGAACAGGATCTTTCTTGTTTGAAGTTTGACTTGACTTATAAACAAGTACATATGTTACATAAGATTTACAAGGATGTTGTTACTGTCTGATTATCGTATATGTCAGTCTGCAAAAAATTGAATTGTCTTTAGTTTTGCATAGAAATGAATAGAAACAGTCACATCATAAAAAGGGCAAATCCTAAAAACATTCCTTAAGCTAATCGTCATAAGTCTGATATACAACATTTTACCTTTCTGCTCAATAAACCGCTCATTATTCACACTCCATTTCTCGATAACAGAAACTCTTAAATCCATGGACTCCAAATGTTTTTGTGTTTCATCTTGGTGTTTCTCCAATTGTTTTTGAGTTTCCTTATGGTGTTCTTGTTGGTTTTCAAGTGTTGACAATCTTTCTTCAATGAGAGAGAGTTCTTCTTCTATTTTACTGAGTTTGCTTTGCAGGTAATGGACATCCTGATTGATATTTCTGATGTTTCCAGTGACTTCTGTCTCAACAATGTCCGAGTTTTTGTCTAGGAATGATATTATCTTGTCTGAAATCTTTTCAAGCTGAAGAAAAAAAGAAATGTGTTCCTAAACCAACTTCTCTTAATTTATAATCAGATTTTCTTACTGTTACAACAAGTAATTTGCAGATCACAAACTTTCAGTATATCTGTAATTAGTTTGCTCAATGACTAAACTGCAATCAGAGTAATGAACCTTAAAGAAGAAAATGCTATGGCCTGCCTTTAAGTGTCTCTTTTGGATAGATGTCCCAATCACAAAAAGTTAGTAAGCTCACAATTTATTCTCATTTCTGAGGCATGGATTAACAGGGTTAGTAATGTGCAAAAATTTAGGAAAGTTAGTCATAGTGACCCATTTTGAGTACAGAACAAATTCATCACACAATGCAAAGCACTGCATCCCTTAAAGCAAACTGTAAAATAAGTTTACGTAATTAGAATCCTTATCAGACTGTTTAGTACTGAAGGACCAAACCAAGAACATAGAAATATAGTTACCAATTTTAGCTACATGAAGCCCTTCATCACAAGATTCTCCAATAATGCAGCTTTGGTGGGAACATGTGATAAGACAAAGAATTTTTAAGCTGTACATTGTTTCAGGATATCCATATTAAATTCTAGACAGTAGGACAAACTGACTAAAGTCTAATGTGCAACACATCTTTGTCTCTATATGCAGACAACAACAAGCTTTTTATTGACAGCAGTACTGAAAGAAGAATCAAACCCTTCTTTATGATATTTAAAAACTAAATCAAACATAGTGACCCAATTTTATCATGCAAGTTGCAATCATTCCAAATGTACACCAACAATGTTATAGAGAAAGGGACATGATTTTTATACCATTGTTGAATTAATAGTCAAAAGTATGTCAGAGTGACCTTGTTTTGAAATCTGATACATCTTTGTCTCAAGATGTATTCAAAATTAAAGATTTTGCTATGCAGTTGTACTGAAATGAATGTTTAGTCTGGAAAAAGCGGTCAAGTGCATAGATATGTTGTTGTAGCAAATAATTCTTTATAACCCATGTACATGTACCTCACATCCTTGTTTAAAGTTGTGGCACACAAGAAAAGATCCCAGTGGGCCTGATATATCTCACTTAGTCCTAAACAGTATAAATTGTAGTGGGCCTGATATATCTCTCACTTGGTCCTAAACAGTATAAATTGTAGTGGGCCTGATATATCTCTCACTGGGTCCTAAACAGTATAAATTGTAGTGGGCCTGATATATCTCTCACTTGGTCCAAACAGTATAAATTGTAGTGGGCCTGATGTATCTCTCACTGGGTCCTAAACAGTATAAATTGTAGTGGGCCTGATATATCTCTCACTGGGTCCTAAACAGTATAAATTGTAGTGGGCCTGATATATCTCTCACTGGGTCCTAAACAGTATAAATTGTAGTGGGCCTGATATATCTCTCACTGGGTCCAAACAGTATAAATTGTAGTGGGCCTGACATATCTCTCACTGGGTCCTAAACAGTATAAACTGTGCAACATTACAAATGTATATAACACAAAAGCATACAGACTGGATAGAAATGATGGCAAACACATCTCATTTCTATGGAAGGCATGATATAAAAGTGTTACCAAGAGTTCTACATTGGAACTGATGCTCTAGCAGTAGAAAATGCATTTTATATTTCTCCATGATCTTGGAGCAATGATTTTATCATGTTATATTTTGATCCAAAAGTCTGGCCAGACCTCTGTGCCACAAACTGTTTGTCTTTTAATGCACACAGATTTATATTAAGGAAACAATTACACATTTAAATAAGGGTTCCAAACGTGCTATATTACTTTGAACTGTCAAACATATTCCCACATCCATAAAGTAAAATTTGTAAGAAGAAGTAATTTAAAGTTTGTCTATGTATAGCAATAACAGCACTATTTAACAGACAATCATTGTCATCTGTAAAAAGAGGAGGGTCTTTGTCATTAATTGCTTACTGACAAATTTGATCAAATTCTCTAAATTGGTTCCAATGAATTTAAAAACTTTGTTTTAGTAATTTTACATTCTGTACCCACTTTTGCTAACATCAGTCATATTAAATGGCAATATGGAGTTATTTCTACAACATAAAGGGCTTGTACACCAGAAGGCCTTCTATCTAATTTGTTATAAAATTCTGTTGAGCAGGTCTTAAGAAAACGTAGTTCAAAGGTTGCTCTTTAAGTTATGGAGCAATAGTTAATGGTTGATCAGCAATCTTTATATTCATGCATCATAAATCAGCAGTGTTTGATGGGAAATTGACTCCATGTGTAGAAATCCAATTGGTCTTTGTTTTGGGATGCTCTCAAGACAATTTATGCAAATTTCTTTGTACAATTTTTTTTCAAAATGATTTGAGCAAAGTAATTATTGTTTGTTGTGGCAGACATACTTAAATCCAAACCTGAAATAAGTCCACAGCATGCAGGTCCCTACCCTCCTGCCAAAAAGCATCATTATTAAAGAAAGTTGATTCAGGAATATGCATGTATGCACAGGCAAACATCTGAACATTCCAAGTTGATATAGCAAGCAAATGCAATAATTATGTTCCCAGTTTTCCGCTTTGAGATCACGAAGTTCCAAATAATGAAATCTAACTATGACCAATCAAGGAAAGTAACCAAAATGCACTGCACTATGTCAATGGTGTCACGGAATTGTATAAATGCATTTATTTATTAAATACATGTACTCTGGTTTCGTTTTTTTATGTACAACAATATCTGTGGGTGATTTATGTATATTGTACATTATTTTGAAACAGTGAGTTCAGTTCATCCTATTCCACACGTGTGAAGTGCTTTTGATAGGAAAAGCCAGATATTTCCTGCACACAGACAATGTAGGCTGCATTGTCTGTATATAAATGCCTCACCATAAGGCGATATCTTTACATTATGGAACATCTTGTCAGTAAGCAGTCTACTTAGGGACTTGCACATCTTCAGCTGTAGAGCTGATCGTAGTCAATGAGGTACCAGCTGTAGAGCTAACCACAGAAGTTGCCCATAGTAGCTGTAAAGCTGAACCATAGCAGCCATAGAGCTGAGTGAACAGTGTTGCTGGTCGAGTAGCAGGTGATCGGGTGTTGCTGACTGAATTGGTGGGTGCTGATTGCTTGATTGACCAAGGATATGAATGGTGATCGGTGACTACCTGAAATGCTGGCTGCTTGATTGACCAGTGTGACTGGTAGCCATGTGTGCTAGTGATGGAGTGTTTTGTTACTCCATACATGTAACCTTTCCAAGCCATGAGCTAATTTTGGGGTTTTGTTATAACCAGTGTTTTGGGAACATAAAGATATTTTGTATGATATCTGTCCTTTTGTTTTTATCATTTTACTATTTGAGTAAAGTACCTCATTTTCACCATTTGAGTGAATACATTTTACTATATGGAAAAAGTACATCAGTTTTTACTATTTTGAGTAAACACATCATTCTTTTTGTCGTGTGAAATTACTGTGAATCATTCACCTTTGTCCTTGTACTGTGTAAGGTCATTTATTTGTATTTATATTTGTTGCATTATTAGGTTCGTGCGGATTATGTTAATTTGTCCAATATCTGAATCTTATACACGCATGCATTATTCATAATTCTTCTCTCATTCAAGTCATCCATCAATAAACATTGTATTTGTATCACCATCAAAAGTGTTCTGTTATAAATCTGAAATCCAACCCAGTTATCTTGTTACAAATGGGTATTTTCTGAAAATTCAAACAAATGAGATGCCATGAAAAAGAGACAGAAGTGCAGCTCATCCATGTAACTCAAACAGCTTTTATTATATAAAGATAGAAACAAAAAAACATAAAAAATATTGACCTGTGACCCTGAGAATAAGACAAATATGTGCAATGCAGCACATCTAGTTTTAAATAACAATTACTTTAAATGGACAATGCACAACAGATGAAGGCCCAAACCATAATCACACTAAGTCATAAGTTCAGTGAGCAAAACAAGAGACCAAGTGAACCAGAGCACTCACATGACTGATATCTGCCCACCCACAAAATGCAGGAGCATTTGGCTAGAAACCTAGCACAATAAGATGCTGTTGAAAGTTGGTAAAGTTTAAAAGTTTTTTTAAAAAAATAAAGCTGTGTAAATGTATTATCTACCTTTTACTGTTGATTGGCATCATTTGTACAAATTTGAAAACCGTTTTTATGCCAGTATGCTTTCTATCATGTTCAGAAAAAAAGTTTTTCATAAGAAGTTGTTTAAATGTGTTTCTATTTTTAGCAACATTATGGCATTATTTGTATAAAATTGAAAAGTCTGCCAGGGTGCTTTCTGTCAAGTTTGATCAGTTTTTCTTCCAAAGTTTCTGAGAAGAATTGGGTTCAAGGCTCTTTTGTCTTTTATAACAATGACCATAAATGGCAGATCAGCATCACTTGTACAAAACTGAAAGCTATGTAAGCCATAGTTTTTGGGAAATGTGGTCCAATTCTCTTGAGTAGTTTACTATTTTCAGTTATGTTGGCCAATTTCTTTTCTAATTTTAGTAATGGTAGACATATTTAATAGCAGATAGGCATTATTTATGTACATTTGAAAGACCTTTCTGCCAGCATATTTTCTGTCAAATTTGGTCAAATTCTTTTTCACAGTTTTGTAGAAATTGTTTTCAAAACTTTCAATTTATAGTAATTGGCATCTATTTTTGTATAGATTTTAAAGGTTTTCATGCCAGAATTCTTTGTCAATAATGGTCAAATGTTATTCAGTGGTTTTTAGGCAAGAGGTCATTTAACGCTTTCTACTTTTAGAAAGAGTGTTTTGATTTGTTTACAATAACACGTAGCATTTTTGTAGGTGAACTGGTGCTATTTATACAAACTTGACAGTCTTCTTCCAAGTATGCTTTCTATGAAGCTTGATAAAATTTTATTTTGTGGTTGTAGTTTCAAGGGTTATTATTATTTTTAATAACAACAGCTGTATCTAATGGTAGATCGTCATCAATTGTTTTTAATAACAACAGCTGTATCTAATGGTAGATCGTCATCAATTGTTTTTAATAACAACAGCTGTACCTAATGCTAGATCGTCATCGTTTTTAATAACAACAGCTGTATCTAATGGTAGATCGTCATCGTTTTTAATAACAACAGCTGTATCTAATGATAGATCGTCATCAATTGTTTTTAATAACAACAGCTGTATCTAATGGTAGATCGTCATCAATTGTTTTTAATAACAACAGCTGTATCTAATGGTAGATCGTCATAAGTTGTTTTTAATAACAACAGCTGTATCTAATGGTAGATCGTCATAAGTTGTTTTTAATAACAACAGCTGTATCTAATGGTAGATTGCCATCAATTATTTAGATTTGAAGGCCCTTCTTTTCAGGATGCTTTGTGCCAAATATGGTCAAAATTGGTTCTGTGCTCTCTGAGCAAGAGTGTAAAATAGCAATTGTTGATGTCTGCATTATGCACAACACATCAAAGCGCACTTTACCTTGTGGCCAGGGGAGTTAAATGTGGACTAAATAATGTAATGGATAACTCATCAAATGCAATCAAGTCTGGTCCATTTTTTGTTTTCATAAAAGGGGTTGAGGGTTGGTAGGAAATATGTATCACTCTAGACTTTGAATTCACACAACTTTTCCAGTACAGGAGCAAATCTCTGAGTAAAGACTCAATGTAAGAGTAGCATAAAATCATTCTTGTATGTGTATTTCTACAGGATTTAAATGTACTTTAAAATATGCTTACAAAGGTTCTTAAATTTCAGAAAATGATACAAACTTCCTGCAGGGATTTCTTTGTCTCTTCCAGATTATTGGCTATCTCCTCATTCTGTTCAAATTGGACAATCTGCAGCGAGTTTACCTCCCCCCTCACTTCAGCAAGGTCACTAACTAAGCCAGACACCAAGTTTTGCAGCACTCGAATTTCATTTTCTCTAAAGCTGACATCAATGTCTTCACTCTTGACCTGAAATTTTAATAAAAATAATGCAATGTCAACTGTGAATATGGTGTAACTATTGTGGTAGACAAGTATAATTTAAGAAAATGACTCATAACTAAATAAAACTGACTCTTAACTAAAACAAATTCTGGAAGTCAAGAGAAGTCCTTAATTCTTTCTTCATTAATTCTTTCTTCTTTTTTTTCTTCCTTGTTAATGTTGAATGCTGAAAATTTCTCTCCAATCTTTGAGTAATAAGGTTTTCAAGATGACCACCACTGTGATCAAACTGTATTTATGATTTGTTCCATTTTCATTTAGAACCAACCAGAAATCATAAGTCTTTTGGTGAAACCCAATGTCAGTATGACCATCCATTAAGGAGAAGTACCAAAAGGAAGATTTCTAAATGGCCATCCTAGTGGTCATATTTCATGTCAGATCAGCACCATTTTCATTCAGGACCAAGTAAATAATATAAGAAGTTTTTAAGTGAAAACTCCATGTTGATATGACTACCCACTCAGGATTAGCAATAACAAGCTTTTCAAGAGCATCAGTCATTTGGGACTAACTACACACCATTATAAGAAGTTTTCTAGGGAATACCCCAAAATCAATATGTCTTTCCATTAAGAGGACTAGCAATAGTAAAATTTTCCAAAAGACAATCATGGTGGCAATACTGGAGGTTGGATTGGTACCAGTTTTTTTCTAGGACCAACCAGACATCATAAACAGTCATCTAGTGAAAGTCTATGTCAGTATGATAGTCCCATGTCAGTATGAAAGTCCCATGTCAATATTATAGTCCTTTAGAAGAACAGCCATACTGAACATCAGATTAAGGTAATTTTTATTTTGAACGAACAAAACATCATAAAAAAAGTCCTTTCATGCAGATGGTGCAACTTCAAACTTTAGGTCCTCTGCAAAAATTTTGAAATGGGGACAACAGTGTAGAAACTTTGGATTTTGGTCCCCCTTCTTGAATGGGGCCACAGAGGCAGTAGCTATGCCATTGCTTGAATGGATTTCCCCACATTGCAGGGGCCACAGAGGCAGTAGCTATGCCATTGCTTGAATGGATTCCCCCACATTGCAGGGGCCACAGAGTCAATAGTTATATGCCATTGCTTGAATGGATCCCTTCACATTGCAGGGGCCATAGAATCAATAGTTATATGCCATTGCTTGAATTTATTCCCCCATACTGCAGGGGCCACAGAGTCAGTAGTTTTATGCCATTGCTTGAATGGATTCCCTCACATTGCAGGGGCCACAGAGTCAGTAGTTATGCCATTGCTTGAATGGATTTCCCCACATTGCAGGGCCACAGAGTCAGTAGTTATTCCATTGCTTGAATGGATTCCCTCACATTGCAGGGGCCACAGAATCAGTAGTTTTATGCCATTGCTTGAATTTATTCCTCCACATTGCAGGGGCCACAGAGTCAGTAGTTATGCCAGTGCTTGAACGGATTACCCTTGCATTGCAGGGCCACAGAGTCAGTAGTTATGCCATTGTCTGAATGGATTCTCCCCGCATTGCAGGGCCACAGAGACAGTAGTTATGCCATTGCTTGAATGGATTCCCTCACATTGCAGAGGCCACAGAGTCAGTAGTTTTATGCCATTGCTTGAATGGATTCCCTCACATTGCAGGGGCCACAGAGTCAGTAGTTATGCCATTGCTTGAATGGATTTCCCCACATTGCAGGGCCACAGAGTCAGTAGTTATTCCATTGCTTGAATGGATTCCCTCACATTGCAGGGGCCACAGAATCAGTAGTTTTATGCCATTGCTTGAATTTATTCCTCCACATTGCAGGGGCCACAGAGTCAGTAGTTATGCCAGTGCTTGAATGGATTACCCCTGCACTGCAGGGCCACAGAGACAGTAGTTATGCCATTGCTTGAATGGATTCCCTCACATTGCAGAGGCCACAGAGTCAGTAGTTATGCCATTGCTTGAATGAATTCCCCCACATTGCAGGGGCCAGAGTCAGTAGTTATGCCATTGCTTGAATGGATTCTCCCCGTATTGCAGGGGCCACAGAGGCAGTAGTTATGCCATTGCTTGAATGGATTCTCCCCGCATTGCAGGGGCCACAGAGGCAGTAGTTATGCCAGTGCTTTTGTGAAAATCCCAAATAATTATGAGCATCTGTTCAGGAATATTAATGAAAACAAGATTTTCAAGCTGGCTACTGTGGTTGTCATACTGGCTGTCCAAATGCCAGCCTTTTCATTTAGGCCCTGGGATAAATGTGTCATGTCAATCCTCCAAGTAGTTCAAGTAACAATAACAAACTTGTGCAAATGGACAAATGATAAATAGCAGGCCATCACATAAACTCTTTTGGTCTACGACCAGTACAGCTTTAAAAAACAACAAGTTAAGATCACTGGTCTTGAAATAAATTTTAGAGTACTCTCATCTTTACTGAAAATATAAAGCCTGGTCAAAACTCTTTTGTGTGAACAAATCATCATGTTTATATGCTCTGTGGAGTGTGAAAATGCAAGCAATGACTTTTAACTTGACAGCAGTGTATCTCAGATCTGGATTTCAGAATTTTTCATAATAGGGAGGATCTTTATAATATAATTTTTATGTATCATTAACATTTTCATTCAGGACTTGCTGCATATTGTTACATTGTTTTAGTGTAAAGTTCAAACCATCCATTTGGGAGAGGTAGCCAAAAGAAGATTTTTAAATGGCTGCCAAGACGGCCATTTTGGAGATAAGATCTACATTATTTTAATATGGAACCTACCACATAATTCAGAAACAATTTAGTTACGACCAAAAAAATTGAAAACACTATATTAATATGAACATGCATTCAGGAGTACCAATAAGAATATTTTAAAGATGGCCATAATGGTAGCTATGTTTAATGCCAAATCAGCATCTTTTTCATTTATGTCTATCTACATATTATTCAAAGTATTTTAGTGAAAACCCAATGTCAGTAACACTAGCAATTCAGGAGGAATTGAGATAGCAAGATTTTGAAGATTGGTTGCCTTGTCAGATGTCAGATTAGCACCATTTTCATTTAGGACCATCTATGTTTTAAGATGAAATTTCATGTTACCTTGTTTAATTCAGACTGAGCAGGGCCATTTATGTTGAGGTCAGACAAAAGTTGAATCATCTTGTCTATCCAGGTGTCTTTATCAATCTCTGAGACCTTAAGTTCACCAGAATGCAAAACTTCATTGCGAATGTCTATCAACTGCAATGTAAAAAAAAACAATAAAAGATGATGATGATGTAGGAAATATATATATATATATATATATATATATATATATATATATATATATATATATATATATATATACTGTATATTTATATATAGATTGATAGATAGACAGAGACAGAGACAGACAGACTCATTGATAAAAAGGGTAGAAAGGTAGATTACAAAACACTTTGGGTGATTTATTCTTATTACAGACAGAACACACACACACACACACACACACACACACACACACACACACACACACACACAAGGAACTCATGTCTGCCAGTCACTCTATGCAGTACATCATTGACCAAGACACTAAAACTAGCAGTTGTGGGATATGTTAGGGAGGTAATCAATGTAAAAGAAAATATATACAGAAAATTGGAGGTGACTGAAAAACTTAATGGTTGCTTTGAACAGGTGGTAACTATATATGCAGACTGTCTCTATACTAATTTTGACTGTAACTGTATTGGCATAACAACAATACTGCAAAAGTATACACTACATCAACTGTCAATCAAAAATTGTTGTGAGTCATGGTGACATTTATTTTGAACCTTCTGAACCTGAACTCATCAAGCATAACAGACATGTCAAATTTAATTGAAGTATGTCCATCAATAGACTTCTTTGTAACATCAAGGGCTGCATAAGGCCTGGTGAAGGTTTAGAACTAAATTTTGCACGGCAACTGTTTTACTTTCTCAGTTCACACTGACAATTTGATTTTGACCTTTGAACATGAAAACATCTATTTTGTACATTTTGTAATGCCAACATAACTACTCGTATTAGGTTTGAAAAAGGTATGTTCAGTGCAATTATTGTTAGTACAAAAACCAGTTTCATATTCTCAGGCCACGGCTGGAACCCCACCATTGACCTTAAGATCAATAAAGTTTGTTGCATCCTACATGTAAAGTATAGTGAAGGTATGTGAAGCAGAAGTCACGATACTGTCTGAAAATCAAATTTTTGAAGGCTGGACATTACCACAAAATACATGTAATTCACTACACCATATGGTGAGCATATATACATGGGAAGTAAACCAGTAAACTGATGTAATTATTCGACCTGGTATTAAGTGCCAATATGTTTGTCCCAAAGGTTTGCTTAATTAGTGTCACTGTGTAATTATTACGATAAATAATTATTGGTTACTGCATTTGTACTTTCTTGTGGAGTGCAATATTTTGCATTAAAAAAACGAGTTCATATTTTCCCATACAAATGTAGTAACCTTTTTATTATATGCTCATTTTGTTTAACTACCTAAGGTTTAACAATAAATGACATTACAAGAAACAATATAACTGAGTTTATGCTTTATTCCAAAATAAATTCACAACCGTAGATTCATCATTACACAATAACAGTATTAATGCACACTTAGCTCCTCCCAGTGACCTTTTAACTGAGTTGCACACTCTACATCAGTTTCCAAAAGAATTGTTGTTTCGGTCTACTTAAAATTGAAATTTAGAGTCATATTGTGAATGAATGTGCATGAATTTTGTTTCTATGATGCTCCAACTCAAATCTGCTTTTCCTAGTATGAGGGGTGATTGGATTGCAGCTGGAAATGTAGTCTACTCAAAATTCCAGCACAGCTTCTGTTTGTATCAGGTTTTGCAGGACATGTCTGTTGGATTTGAAGAACTAAGAAAGTACAATTTGAGGAAATTCAAGATACATAAATGAAAGTTTATTTTATCACCATTCTTATTACCAGCTAAGAAAACATGCATATGCTGTCACTTGCATCTCGCTGTTGGAGGGACCCCAGTTATGACCTATATCATACAGTGTGTCTTCTACTGCTAGCCTAACACTGTATCAAAATAGTTACATTGGGAAAAATGAAAAGCAGCTGTTGTGACCACCATTTACATAGTGGAAATAATACTTTTTCTTTGTCTTGGATTATTGACTCAGAGACTCATAGTTTCCCTTGCATTTTTTTTTTCTAGTATTTTGACAGACTTGTAAAATGGTACATCGCTGATAGATATGCAATAGCCTTTGGCCTCAATATGCTTTTCTATGCTATTATTTTAGACCCTAGAGAGCACTCATCATAGTATTAACCATTCTGTTGCGAAAAGATATGAATATTTTCCTAAATAGCTGTTTCAATGATCAGAATGGCATTTTCAATTACTGTGTCTCTCATGTTTGTTGTTGACATTGTGAATATCACATTCATTCGTTTGCTTCTTTGAAAGTTTCATTTCTGACATGGTAAACTAGTCCACATCATTAATTTTATCATCTATACTTTCAAACAGATGAAACAGCTGCTTTAGTTCATTCACAAACAAATTTAATCAACCAAAACCTAATGCATCTACTATACGAGTGTACATGGTTGTTTACAAAGTAGTTCCTAATACACTATACTATCTTTAGGCACATGTGTCGTGCACGTGCGTGCAATGTGAAGGTGTTCAAAAAAAATACCACACGATTCTGACAATGTAAAGTTAATGGAGACAAAAAGGAGCATGTAATAATAATGCCTTTAAGCTTAAAATGTAACTAAACTTGAGAGAGGCTACATTTTTTGTGTGTTTCTAAACGGGAAAATTACAAGGCGTAAACTCAGAACATAATCCATTTAATTCTTGCATATTATTTTCCTTGTAACTTGAAAGATGATAGTTTGTAAAGAAGAAATCTTTCTTTCTCATTAAGACCTAAGAAAATGTGACAAGGAAGTACATGTATAAAGATAAAAATGAAAGATTTTACTATTTTGCATGACGAACAATTAAATTTTAGCCAACTCATTCTCTTTATTGTTAGTTATATGTGAGTCACCATTTGGTGAAGTCAACCTTTTTCAAACAGTGAAATTAAGACAGAAATTAATATACATTACTTGGACACCACTTCCCCATTAACTGGTACAAGAGCAACAACTCCAGCTGATAATAGTCATTAAAATTAGGACAGTGGCTGATGAAAATAAACAATGACGAATGCAAAATTTCAAAAATGCACACACACATTGCAAATCCCCAGGTTCATCTGTTCACTAATGAATGGTTGACCATTGGACTAGACAAACAACATGTTCTCCACCACCAACTCCTGTTGTAATTTTCTAACTTTACTAGCCATGACAGAGAACAGTTGCATAGCGAATAATTCAGTGGATTTTTGGCAACTCACAACCAATGAGTTCACTTTTTTAAAATGACCTTTGGTCACTGACAAGAAGTCTAATCCCTTTTCTATGGATCCACTGTATCCCAAAAAACATGTTTATTGGCCAGCCCCCATTGAATCAACCCCTTATTATACAATGGATGGTGAAATCATGTGCAGATTGATATGCATGTAGAATAGCCATCACTGAATTTTTCACTGCACAGTTGTTCTCCACCACATCTCAGAAGGTAATGAAAGTGGTGGAGAACGACTTGTTGATCTCACCATGAACTACCATGAGCATCTGGGATATGACCATGGTTGATCTCACCATGAACTACCATGAGATTATGGGATCTGACCATGGCAACTGTGTATGTTATACATCCATGTTTTTCACTATTTCATGCATGTTGTTCCTGTGGTCATGATCTACTTGGACCAATGAACAGCTTGAATACCATGTTAATCAATGAGAAACCATGGTACTGAAAGACAACAATCACAGACAACTCTGAAGCATAATGAAAAATTGGACATTTCTATCCATGAAACTTAGAAAACATTGACAATTTCACCAATGCAACACTGGCCTGTCCTTTCATGAAACACTTAGAATGATTTGTTTTTGAAGCAAAATCAATGTCTTCCCAACCCTCATGAAAATTAATGTCATTCTGTGTATCAAGTTAAAATGAACAAAACTGCTAAATTATATGCTAGACTGTATAATAATGATAGATTCATTAGTGTCAAAATATACAAATGGACTCATTCCTGTCAAAGTTTAATGGACTCCCTACTGTCAAAGTAAAAAAACAGACTCATTACTGTCAAAGTTTAATGGACTCTTTACTGTCAAAGTAAAAAAAATGGACTCATTACTGTTAAAGTAAAAAAATGGACTTATTACTGTCAAAGTTTAATAGACTCCTTACTATCAAAGTAAAAACATAGACTCATTACTGTCAAAGTAAAAAATGGACTCATTACTATCAAAGTATAAAAATGGACTCATTACTGATAAAGTATAATAATGGACTATTACTGTCAAAGTTTAAAAATGGACTCATTGCTGTCAAAGTTTAAAACTGCATTCATTACTATCGAAGTATAAAACTGGACTCAGTACTGTCAAAGTTTAAAAATGGACTCATTACAGTTAAAGTTTAATGGACTCGTTAATGTCCAAGTATAAAAATGGACTCACTACTGTTATAGTTTAAAAATGATTATACCTTTCAATCACATTTTTGATCAATAATGATGATTAATACTGTCAGATATATATGATTTTACAAATGCAAATTGTTTTATTATTTTTTAACATAAATTATAACCTGGGTAAAAGAATTTATAGTCTTGTAAAAGTACAGATTTAGCCAACTATTCTTACCAACAAAGAACCAGTAAATTGGTTGATAATAATTGCTAGCTGAGTGTACATGTCTAACCAGAACATATTCAATAGAAACAAAGCAGACTCTTTATATAAAATAATTGCTTTATTACAATAAAATTAATTTTACTAAGGGATTATTTCTGCCATAATTCCAATATTTCAAACCGAGATTCAATATATAGGAATTTATAGATACTTTAATAAAATACAGGAAAAATAAAGGAATGTTCAGGAACAATATAAAAGACTGACACACTGAGCTAATAATTATTAGTAAATGCATTCTACAATGCACTCACTGAATTCATGTTTTCCATGTTTGACAGTATTAATGGGAGATAACTAAAACTGTCACATCTTGTCTTCTTTAAAGTGTGATTAATTAAATAGCTAGTGCATAAAACTGCAAAAGAGAGCATAGAATTAATAAAAAAATAATTGCAATAAGTGTAAAAATACACTTGTAAAGTATTTGTCAGCACCTTTTTTTTGTCTTTTATGTCCAAAATGAGATTATACAAATCCAGTCAGTGTCGCAATGGTGTTATCACATTAATGGCAGTTCTTGTTTATGTCTGCCTCACCAAGAACAATGTCATGGCTTGCAAAGATAAAAGATTGTGTCAGTGTAAAAACTGGATGTCATGCATGGCAATTTGACATCAGTTTGATGCATTCACATTCATTGAGCAGCGATGTTTATCATTCACTATTCTGCATTTTGTGCTCAGTGTTTTCTTCCAAATATATTCATCATTTTGTTTGCATTCCTTCTGTATTTTGTTCCTATTCATTCTGCATTCCAATGCTGTTCCACTGGTAAAATTGCCCATTCAGAGTTTTTACACATATATGCACAGACTGACAAAGATAGACACAAACATGAGTAGAGATTATTAAATGTCTAACACCCTGAATTATCTACACATAAAATAAAAATTGTGGGGATGATTAAATAGGTTTATGAAAAACTTGTGTGAATGCCTGAGGCAGTAAAACAGGAGTATGCTGTCAAATACCTGAATAATATCGAGTTCTTATCATAAGTTTAAAAAATTAGACCTACTGTCAGCTGTACCTGGAAACTACATGGGTGTTAAAGGGCCTTGTGGTTTTGAGGTTTTTTGATTTTTTGCTTGTTTTCTTTTCTTTGCTGCATTTAGCTTAAGTTATCTGACTCTGCTTTATGTACAGTTTTGAAACATGAAACATATTCATCATGGAGTGTACTACTCACCTCAAGATCTGATTGACCAACTTTTTACACTCCAGTGATTATGTTAAATTTGCTTTAAGTTCAAATTCTTTGAAAACATTGTATTTACAGTCATGAAACTTGATTAATACATTTATCTTGGTGTGCCAAAAATTGGTCACAATAGCATACTTTTACTGCTTAAGTCAATAAATTAATTTTTTCGTATTTAACTCAATTTTTCTGATACTGATGAATGTGCAATCACTACCGCTGACAAATGAAGGTCACTATGATCCAAAGATTATATAATGTTTTGCATTTAGGTCACTTACATTTAGGTCTAATACACAGTCATGAAACTTGATGGGTAAATTCGTTTGGAAGGTACTACTCACCACAGGCTAAGGTAAATCTTTCCTGCTGAGACTACTATGCAAGGTTTTCAGATTATGCCATTACGCCATGGTGAAATAGGCAAGACTGAAGGCAATTCAGCAAATTTTGTTGTCTGGTTGCTTTATAATTAACTGAATTCTGCAAACTTAATTAACTTTGTATCTTTTGACTTGGCTGCATTTTGTGATGAAAATCAAATAACTATGAGAAATGACCATTTTAAAAGCAGGGTGAGAAGAAACTTCTTGACTCTGCTTGGCCTTTGTTGTTGTTGTTGTTATAGGGTTTAACGCCATTTTTCAGCACAAGATAGGCTATACATGGCGGCCAGTATTAATGGTGGAGGAAGAACCCTGGAAAATCCCGGGAAGAACCACCGACCCACGAGAAGCTACTGGCAGGCGTTCTCACGTACCCACGTTAGCCGAGCCTGGACTCGAACTTACGCAGACAGAGGTGAGATGGCAGTGATCCGTAACGGTCAGCGCTTTAGACCACTCGGCCACTCGGGGCCCCGCTTGGCCTTTGTTGCAGCTTAGAAAGTAATCATCCCATCATGCAGTCATATAAAAAGATGATCATGTATTGTATACTAATGTTTAATGAATAAGATATATATATATATATATATATATATATATATATATATATATATATGCCAACAAAACCTTCTTTGTCAAAAGGCTCAGATTTGTTATGGGGATCATAACAAGCAGTTATGTAATGTATATTACAAAAACAGGATTTTAAGTTAAGATTTAGTTAAAGGTGTGGTACCTAAAAGATTACTTACATCTGAGAGTAGTTGGATATTTGGAATATTTTTACTGAACCAAGTACAATATTTTAAAAGAGATAAAATTGCTGGTGCATCAAGTTCCTGGGGGAGATTGTGAATTCTGTCTTGCCCTTTTGGCATGTACACCTTTGCAATTTCATATGGATTTATATGCCACTGCCTTATGTCTGCATTTTTCCAGTTGATGCTAGGATTGTGTGGGTCAGTGTGGACCAATAGGATCTCAGAAAGCCATCTGTTGCACACATTTCTCCCACAGTTAATGGACCATGTTAAAGGGTTGTTCTTTGCTCTTCTCACATCTTTCCATGTACAAGAACCACATCCACCTGTGGTCAATGCGACTTTGTGTTCTATATGCAAATGGAATTTTTTCACCTCAGTATCTACGTAGCTGTGCAACCCCTCCTTCATAAGGGTCAAAGACAAGCTACACTTCATCCAGTTTCTATACCCACTGTCCTGGAACCTCAATGGTGTACACATGGCTTTCAAATTTCTGAAAGGGACAATATGATAGTTACACTATTTTTCTATAGCATTAATGGATTAGATATGTGCAGGTGATGACAGAAAATGCTGGAAATCCAATTGATTTGTTTGCTCACCAATATAAAAGCAGGGGATTCAATGATAGCCAGTAATTTTCGGTGTCTATTAATTTCTAAAATTTTGACAAAGCTCATTTTGCAGATTTTATAATTCATCGTCATATACTGTTGGAGATGGTTCATCTAATTAATAATAAATATCATATACACTGACTACATTATTTATGAAGCAAAAGAATTAAAAGATGAAAAAGTTTTATGAACCTGTACATTAACAAGGAAAAAAAAGAGTTCTTTAAAACATGTTAACAAGGGGAAAAAAAACAGCATTTATTAATCAGATAGCATATGGGTCACAATTCAGTTCTTGGATACCCTTAAAAGATATGTAAAATTTATTTGAAATGTCAGGAGTAATATTTTGATATGCAAATACTTTAATCCGTTTGTCCCATTTACTGCACACATTGCATGTAAGAGTTTTTTGCTGTACTTTTTGTGGCTATTTTCTTGGCCATCTTCCTGTTTTCATCATTATTTTTCTTTAAACCTTGCCTACTATGTTCTTTTGATAGTACATTATGTTTTCAAATGCATAAGATAAAATGTCAGTATTTTAACTATCTGACTGGTAAACTCTCACAACACATTTTTACAATACCAGCATTAATCCCAAGATTGCATATTTTGTTTTCAAAACAAGTTGCTATTAAAATGTCTTATTTTCCCCCAATGCTCACCTACAAAAAATAATCATGAAAAATTGCTTAAATTTTACAATTTACATTTTCAGTTACAAGATGTAAATCTCCAAATTGTTATTTAGGCATTCTTTATCTACAGGATCAATAACATTATTATAAGGAACAACTCATTAAAGCAAACAAAACAAAGCACACAGTGTCTTAGTATACTTTTACCATCTCCAACCTTTGCTATATAGTAACTCCATAATCAGAGTTAGTCAATAATGTTTTGTATTTTTAATTAACCCATCCTTAATTGTAGTATACCAAAAGTTATATATTTAAAAACCTTTCAAATTAAATATAATAGATATTAATGGAAAACTTTTGTGTACTGCAGATTTTTTTAAAACTATACCTAGAAAACAATTTATCCCAGACTTGGGATAAAACTTAGAAACCATGCTCTTGATAAAGTACTAAAATTAGACCATTCTGGAGACCATCATAACAGATGAACTGAGATGGAACTAATAGTATGTGTGT